>JAATLQ010032927.1:0-15905 GCA_013421005.1 Heliconius erato x Heliconius himera | reverse complement strand
GCAAGTAGGACTTGCTGGTGATTGAATGAAACGTGAAGACTATGAGTTGACAGATGTTTTCGCGCCAACCGTCACGGTAGGTGGCGCCTGCGGGTGCCAAGAGTAGATAATCTATGGACAGATTGGTAAGTTTGTAGTACCATAGACTAAAATCACGGATGACTTCTTCACTCTAACACTGTGTTTTATCCAACACATAATAATTGTTTTGTTGTAATGCAAAACAGTTATATTATAATATTAACAAAAATATATACATATATAAGCCGTAGTATATAAGTAAAAATATATTGCATAGTAAACATAATGTCTTCACGTATTTCTGGTGATGTATATAGGAAGAAAATATTTGTTTTTATTATTTTGGCGAATTTTCATGTTGTTATTTAGACACTGGAAATAACCTATATTATAATATTTTTTTACCGTTACGCTATATTTCACACAGCAGGGAAGGCAGAAGAAATTGTCTCTATATTCTGCAGAATTCTGAAGCATTGCCTTAGTGTTGAGTGGCGGAACTTAACGTCACGCTTTGCTTCTACACTAGAACGAACAAAACGGGAATATTAAATATTCCATTTTCTCGATTGGGAATCGAAGCCACGTTTTGTGCCCGTGCGCCACGACTGGCCTCAATATTATAATATATATTGGTAATTTATCTCACCGGCCTTAAAATCCACAATACGCGAAAAAAAAATTAAAGCGGTGTAAACACCAACCACCCAGCTGTGCCAAAATGGGTCAAAATTAGGTACAGTTGATTACTGTTACAGCCAAGTAGGTTTTAGTTAAATACCAATTTAAAATAATTAATTACGAAACTAAATTGTTAGGTACGTTTATAACGGCCCGACCCTAAATCAATCCCGGTTGATTTTGTATCTGTATTCAATTTGTGAACAAGCAACACTGACATTTAAATATTTATGGCTTTGCAGCGGAAAATTTATGGATCTAGAAACTTTTGATATAATTGAGAAAACGTTTCATTATTGTTTATTTTAAGCGTGAACGCTGTATCCCGCACACAGCAGGGTAGGCAGAGGGAACGTAATATTAAGACACTCCGTTGCTCACTTTCTGTCGAATTCTGGAGGCATTGCGTGTTGAGTGGCAGAACTCAGCGCCGCGCTTTGCATCGACACCAGAGCGAAGAAATGTAAATATAAATTTAAATAAATATTTCATCTCTTTGAGGATCGAACCCACAACCAGTCGGTTTTACAGTCACACTTTGTGCCGCTGCGCCACGACTGGCCTCAATTGTTTATTTTGTTCTCGAATATTATAATAGGTAGGCCCTATAACAAATGATCGATTTAATCTGTAGCACACTAAAGCAAAACTATATTTTAATATGCACATTATAAATAATTAAAAAATATGATGAAAAAATATATTGTATTCTTTTTAAACATACAAAACTTTAAAAAAAATAAGATTAGGTTTAAAATTTAATCTTGACCTTATTTTTCATAATTAAGTGATATTTTATCAAAAAAAATATTGGTCGATCTTTAACAATTATCGCAAGCTAACAAATTCACTAAAAAGGCTAAGAAGAATATTAAAGGAGATTTAATTCGAACACGATCACTTACGTATTTCATAACTTACATATCTAATGATCCCAACATTCCTTCTTTTTAATTAACATTCTACTCATAGTCTTATTTAGGGTGCTAAGGTATTTTTTACGTTATTACGTTATGATTAAGTAAATAAATAAATCAACTTCACGCTGTATCCTGCACACAGCAGGGTAGGCAGAGGGAACCTCGTGTTAAGACACTCCGTTCCCCACTTTCTGCCGAATTCTGGAGGCATTACGTATTGAGTGGCAGGACTGAACGCCGCGCTCTGCCTCGACACCAGAGCGAAGAAATGGAAATATAAATGGAGGAATATAAATTTAAGTAAATATTTCATCTCCTCGAGTGGGGATCGAATCCACAACCAGTCGGTTTTACAGTCACACTTTGTGCCGCTGCGCCAAAATGAGGAAAATGAGGAACGGAGTGTCTCTAGATTCCCTGTGTCTACCCTACTGTATGCATACAGAATACAGCGTGAATCTGATTTTAAATTACACCTACATTTCTAAGGATATTCTTTATTTTATTGTAAATTTTATATTTTATTCTTTTTTATTGTATAATTCGTTATTGTAACTAAATCAAGATACATTTGACATCACTATACATACTCATATGTGGCGAAAATGGCCGCTTTCTCCTTGTAATGCGATTTTTGGGTCACCTAACGGTTATATTGTTGCATGCCCACTAATATACCAATACGTGATATGTATAACAGCCTATTAAGTAGATACTATATGATGGAACGATACAAGTAAAAATCAGCTTCACGCTGTATCCCGCACACAGCAGGGTAGGCAGAGGGAACCTAGTGTTAAGACACTCCGTTCTTTACTTTTTTTTTATGATATAAGTATCTACAGAGGTTGTCGTGGCCCAGTGGCACAAGCGTGTGACTGTAGCGCAACGGTTTTGAGTTAGATCCCCACTCGGAGGATGTATTACTATTTATTAATATTTTTATTTTTTCGCTAATGGTACTAATCTAAAAATGCGCGGCGTTGAGTTCCGTCGTTATAAGTAAAAGCAGAAAAGTCTAACCTACCTACACTGCTCGTTCATGAGGGAAATTCTTTAATAACTGCATTAAAACTCAAAAAAAAAAAACAATTTTATGTGATAAATTTATGTGACAATTTCAAATGAATATTATTATCAAAGGTAATATAGCTTGTTCTCATTTAACTTCTTTTGAATGCTTAACTTTGCAACTAACGAGCAACTATGCAAAAAGCTTTTAGTTATTTAATTAAAAATGTGATATAATTCACTATTATAATATGTTTTTTTTCGCATTCCTCACACTACAACTCTATTACTCCCCACTCACCACTCTCTTCTTTGCTTTTTTTCTTATTTTGACATTCAGAATAGAAACGCTCCCTATCAAATGAAATCAACGTATTACGTCACAAGTTAATAGACCGTACACACACATATATATATTTACTCTTTATATTTATAAAAAGAAATATCCCGTTACCCTGTATTTCGCACACTACTAGAGAAGACACTCCGTCCTACATTTATCGCTGGATTCTGTAGACATTGGGTATTCAGTGGAGGAGCTTAACTCCGCGCTTTGTCCGCTATCATTTTCTCGACTGGAAATCGAACTCACAACCTATCGCGTTTATAGTCACATGTGTCCATTCGCCATGACTGGCCTCAAGCAACATAAATTTACATACATAAAAACCAATATTCTCACGGATTATGGATAAAAAAAAAATATTTGGAATATAAGCACCCGGCGCCAAGCACCGTTTCTAATTTCGATTACCGCCGAACCATGTAATCTATGTACATATAAAAATTGTATGAAAAAATCCAATTATATTATTGGATTTTTATCGAGATCGACGACCGCTGAGTAAGTATGGCGTTAGTAATTGAATTTTTTTTAGGTTCAATTGCAATTGGTGTAGGAAAATTTGAACTATATTATTGAAATAAATGCTAATAAACGAAGCTATGCTGTTTTGTGAAATGTGAAATGGAGTGCCTTAACACTAGATTCCCTCTGCCTACTTTGATGCATGCGGGATACAAAGTGAAATTATTATTTTTTATTTTAAATTATATAATTATTATTTTTTATTTTAAATTATATAATCATTATTTTTTATTTTAAATTATTACAGAAATTGTAGCCTATGTTTTTTTCTGATATATAAGCTATATTACTGTAAAGTTTCATCTAAATCAGTTCAGTAGTTATTGCGTGAAAGTGTAACACAAGTCTATCCTCACATTATTTATCTATAATTTAATATGAATATTTTTAAGCGGTCGAAGCCGCATGTGGGTCGCTAGTATTAAAAAAATGCTTAGTGATTTACAAGTATCAGTCTATTTACACAGCGATCACTGTTTACGTATGTTTATATAATTAGTTATTCAAGTTCATTAGCTCATACAAAACAAAGGCGCTGTTATATTATATTTCAACTTCAATGAGTTTGTTTAGATGATGTCATTTGTGTTATACAAACATCTCTTGTTCTACAATACTATCTACTCAATCAATATTTATATGGTTAACATAAATTTAAAAAAAAACTGAAAATTTAGAAATATTTCTGTAATGTACCCTGAAATTTTACCCTTAATGATTTTACTAGCTTTGTAATGTAATACATTATGTATCTATTAATAAACTCCTATGGATAATGAAAAAGGTCGAAAACCACAAAAAAAAATACTTGAAATAGAGATTTCTAAGTTTATTGTTATACAAATTATATACATAAAATTATCTTTAGATTTAGGGAACCTGTTAAGACCTCCGTTTCCCACATTCCTCCGACTTTCCGAGGCATTGCGGGTTGAGTGGCTGAACTCAAGGCCGAGCTTTGCTTTGCCTTAGTGCCAGGACGTAGAAATGAAATCATTAATAAATAACAATACATTCCCTCGAGTAGGGATCGAACCCATGACCATCGCGTTTTAGTCACACCCTTGTACCCCAGCGTCACGACGGCCTCTGCGCTAAATGTTATGTATTGATATTCATTTTCTATATCAATAAGCGAATTATAGTAACTGTGAAAAGAGGTTTGTGTGTTAAAGGCTATTACCAAATTAATGATTTTGTAAATGATAACACGCTTTGGGAATTAAATGTTCGCTCCAGTCTGTTTCAAAGGTATCATTGTCACAGATAATTAAATATGTATTTGTTTAAAATTGATTTTTAAAAAATAGGTCCCGCTGAGTTTCTTGCGCCGGTTCTTCTCAGGTCTGAGGCATTAACTTTAGTGAACTGGTGGTAAATTATTTGACGTTCAAAAAATTAAGCATATAACTTCTTATTTTGAATAAAATTATTTGAATTTATTTGAATTTGAGTAGTACCGCGTACAGTCACATATGCTACCTGACAATATATTTTGTTATAATTTGAAATGTTACACTATTGTGGGAAAGACAAACACACCACATTCCCAAACTCGGCAAATCAACCCTCTTTTAATATGCTTCAGTGCACTTTAGACATATGGCGATCATCCACCGTTATTGAGTTTGAAGTGCATAAAAACTATGCGTCTTACATATTTTTTTAAAAATTTTAATATGAATATGTAAGTTATTTTTGTTTTATTCATTATTATATATATTTATTTTAATTATATACGTAAAAGGGTATATTAAGTGTAATTGATAAAATATTTCGAACATTGTGCAACGCCATCTAGGTTAAACAGATGAAACTATAATAAAAAAAACGAATATTAAACGAATATTGAAAAAAATATTTTTAAAAAATACTATGCAATTAGAAATACTCCGAAAACTATATAGGTAAGATATATAGAGATGGCTAGTTTAAAAATATATATATAAATATAAATTTAAAGTTTAGTTATTTTTCATAAATAAATAAAAAAAAAAAATCAGCTTCACGCTGTATCCCGCACACAGCAGGGTAGGCAGAGGGAACCTAGTGTTAAGACACCAGTTCCCCACTTTCTGCCGAATTATGGAGGCATTGCGTGTTGAGTGGCAGAACTCAACGCCGCGCTTAACCTCGACACCAGAGCGAAGAAATGGAAATATAAATTTAAGTAAATATTTCATCTCCTCGAGTGGGGATCGAACCCACAACCAGTCGGTTTTACAGTCACACCTCGTGCCGCTGCGCAACGACTGGCCTCATATTTTTCATTACATTATTTTAAATTACTATTTCGTTACAGCCTAACCAAATAGCACCGTTCTCTTTGAAACCTTATTTCGCACCTTCAATATTATCAAAGTGCTAAAATACGAAATGGGCATAGTTCCAAACAAGATAATGCTATCTTCCCTAGAACGGTGTAGAAACCAATGAAAGGAATCCGCACTATAGATATTGTTATCTGTTGAACAAGGAGTTTTTAACTTGGCACGTTAAGAAAATATTTTAATTTTTATATTATATTTTATATTTATTTTTTATTACATTAGAAATAATAGTTTGGTTTCGTCTTCCATTACATTGTTTAGTGAGTAGCAAAATTAAAGAATTGTATTCTGCACACAGCAGGATAGGCAGAGGCTTAATCTAGTGTTAAGACACTCTGTCCCCGACTTTCCGCGGAATTCTGGAATTATCGCGTGTTTAGTAGCGGAACTCAACGCCGCGCTTTGCCTCGACAAAATTCGAGAGCTTAATATAATAACTATTACAAGAATTAAGATACACAAAACAACAAAACAAGAATTAAAAGACACACAATGGTGAGATATTTGAACATATATTTTTTTTAGCTTCACGCTGTATGTAACAAGGTTAGCAAAAGGAACTTGGGGACCTAGTGTTAACACTTCGTTCCTGTTAAAACACTTGCCGCCAAATTTTCATGGCATTGTGTGTTGAATAGCGGAACTCATACGCACTTTGTTTTGTTACCATACCGAAGAAATAAAACTAAAATCCATTCCCCGAGTGGGCACCGATCCCACAATCCACACGCCACGACGGCTTCAACTCATATTACATTTTTTTCTAGTTCTCTTAACCCTCCCCATTATGACACTTCGTTCCCCACTGTCCACCGAATTCTGGAGACACTGCGTGTTGATTGGCGGATCTCAACGCCGCTTTGCCTCCAAGTCACTTCTTTAAAATTCTGCTAACTTTCAAATAAAATTGAATGCCATATGAAACTGAAAGATTTCATTCATACATACATCTCAATCTCGGTCTGATTAACACAACACATCAGCGCAATAAAGCAAAATTATATAATGACCTACTTTTGATATGATGTGATTGTTTCAATGGCAACAGTCAAAGAAAATTGGTCGTGTCAAAGAAAAATTTGTTTAGATCGATTTGTTTAGATAGATAGAGATATATATATTTTTAATTAATAAATCCCAATCTTTTTTCACGCTGTATCCTGCTTGTAGTAGCAGAAGCAGGTAAGGCACAGGTAGCCCGTTGTTAGACACTCCGCGCCCCACATTTCTTTTAATTTTAAACTCAACTAATTTAAATTGAATAACTTAGTCTTCCTAAGATAAACGCGTTCATCCATACAAATACTTTAGTTTTATAATACTAAGATATTAATATACATACATATTTGTATGTACTTGAGTCTATTCTACTACCTACTCGTAATAAATATTTCTTCAGCGTATTCGTAATTTAAAATATTAAGGTGAAAAGGACCATTTCATTTCGATTTTGAATTTCCTGTTCATTCTTGAACATTCGCTAAACAAAAGCGTCCTGCGGGCCGACCTTCAAAAACTTCGACTATTATAAGGAGGACAATACCCAAAACCTCGGTCGCATCACAAAGAACAAGCGATGCTTCTCAGTTCCTTGTCGGTTTTGTTTGGAACTATGCCCATTTTAATGATATTAAAGGGAACAGGATGTGAATGAGTCGTCCTGCTACCTGAATAAATAAAGTTTAAGACGTGGCGCAGGGGCACGAGCGTGTGAGTGTAAGCGACAGGTTGTAAGTTCGATTCCCACTCGAGAAAAAGATATACTTATTTCATGTTTTCATTTCTTTGGTATGGTGTTAAAGCAAAGCTCGGAGTTGAGTACCGTGGTTCAACACGCAATGCCTCTAGAATTCGGCGAAACATGTGGAACGCAGTGTTTTAACACTCTCTTTCCCTCTGCCTACTCTGCTGTATGCGGGTTACAGCGTGAACCCAAAGCTAAACTTCCAAATAATTGAGAGAAAATTGTAAACAATGTGTATTACGCAATCACTTACCTAATGTCAAGGAGCCAAGAAAGTTTGGGAACGTCTGTTGAAATATTTTTGTATGTAATACCTTTTCTTGGAAAATATTTCCTTATGTTTGCATTTGTATAGTGCGGTGAGAAACGTATCAAATGTATTATTATTATTGTTGTTTAGTAAGGTACAGGTTCTAATCCTTAATGTTATTATATTAAGTTATTTCAGTCATATATAGATCTGTCTTTAATGTAAAAAAAAACTATTTTAGTGCTACCGCCATCAAATATTCTCAACAAAAGAACAATGAATTCAGTAAGTACTTTAAGTATATCACTTTTTTTATCGTTTGATGCGAACTTTTATATTATTTGATACTTATAATATAAAAACTTAAGTTTTTTTACATTTCTTATATTTTTAATGAAATTCAATATTCTGATAATTGAATTTTTAAATACTAAGCTAAAGGAAATACTTACATCGTCTTAAAAGGTCACCCATACTGTTCAAATTTAAATTTATACAATAGAGCAATAATAGCAGGTCTAAACACTAAACTTAGATCTGCTATTTTTATAATTCTTATAGTTCTCTAAAATATTTTATCAACGGAAACCATGTCTAGAATATTTAAAATATGTTTTCATATTATACGGGATGCCAGTCGCGGCGCAGGGGCACAAATGTAGCCGTAAACGCGACAGATTGTAGGTTCGATTCCTACTCGAGGAAATGAAATATTTAGTATTTTTATTTCTTCGCTCTGGTATCGATTCAAAGCGCGGCATTGAGTTCCATTCATTCCACTTACCTCCCAACCCGCAACGCCTCCAGAATTCAGAGCAAAACGAACGAACGGAGTGTCTTAACATTAGGTTTCCTTTGCCTCTCCGCGCAATACAGTCCTAAAATAAAAACATAAATAAATCAAATAATTCAGCTTCACGCTGTATCCCGCACACAGCAGGGAAGGCAGAAGGAACCTAGTGTAAGACACTCCGTTCCCCACTTTCTGCCGATATCTTGAGGCATTGCGTGTTGAGTGGCAGAGCTCAACGCCGCGCTTAGCCTCCACACCAGAGCGAAGAAAATGGAAATATAAATTTAAGTAAATATTTCATCTCCTCGAGTGGGGATCGAACCCAAAACCAGTCGGTTTTACAGTCACAATTTATGCCACTGCGGCACGACTGGCCTCGAAAATAAAAACATAAAATATAAAAAAAATATTTATCATACGTTTAATGTACACGAAGGACCTCCATACAAAAGGTTAAATTGCGTAATTGTACCGCGCACGGCTGTATTGTTCCAGCGTCCCAACACTGAAATACAATTGCTCCATAACCCTGGTCTCTGAAACATTAACAATTTTGCCACAGAAAATTGCTTCGAGAATTACTGTGCGTTTCATATAACGTACGACACCTTCCCTCTCGCTTAGGAACTGAACCTTAGAGGCTAAATTATATTTTATTTGTTACAGTAATAAAATGCTTCTTGTGAACACCATTGTTATTTTATATAGTTATTTTATAAGTTTACTCGAATAAAATATAAGTTTTCTTATAATATGACTGTTTTTTGTTTCATGCTGTATACCCCATATAGTAGGGAAGGCAGAAGGGAACCAGGGTAACACTGTTAAGACACTCTGTTACCCACTAGCACTCCCGTTCCGCACTCTCCTCCGAATCCCTGACGAATTGCGTGTTGAGTGTCAGACCGTAGAATTACACAGATTCCTAAGCAAATTCCAATTCCATGTTTGGTAATAATTTTAGGAAGTCTATATATACTAAGCGCTTTTAATAAACATGATTGTTTACTATTAAGTGGATGATAATAAATTATATTAAAAATATATACTATTCGACAGGGAGACTATATGAATGCTATATTTATAATACGATTTCAATAACTTGATAACTTACTTATTTAAAAATTTTTATAGATTTCAAATTTCAAATTTTTATACGTTTTTTAAATAAGTATTTTTCTTTCCTAAGTGTGGAATAACACTTTAAAAAATTTAAAAAATTGTTTCTCTCTTGCCAAACGATAATTCTTAGTAATAAAATAATCTTTGGGTAGCGGAAATTTGTAAAAATCTCCCTACAGAGATGCTAACAACATAAATAAGTTGTAACAAGCGTATAAATATTTCGACGTCGCTTGGCGAGAACGCATGGCTTAGTGGTCAGAGCGCCTGGTCGGTTTCCAGGAGGCGCGGGTTCGAGTCCCGCTGCGTTCAAATTTTTATACGTTTTTTAAATAAGTATTTTTCCTTCCTAAGTGTGGAATAACACTTTAAAAATGTTTAAAAACTTAATTACTTATTTATGTAGTTATATCCTATTTTACAGAGCATGCTCAGGTTTGCCTATTTCTTAACAACTAATCAGATATACCAACTTAATAATCTAAGTACATCACAAACAAAAAGTACACTCACTTGCAATTATAACGTGAAAAATCGTTAAGTCAAATAATGAACTTGAACTATTTGCAGAGTGAAAGTAGAACTTGGCACTCGTCCATATTATCTCTATTCTTTTAAGGGTGAAATCGGGTTCGACGCATTAGTCAATATTAAACTTGCCTCTCATTTCACATGATGGGATATAGATTAATTAATAACAACCAAGAACAATATTAATTGAGGCCAGTTGTGGCGCACGGGCACAAAGTGTGTCTGTAAAACTGACTGGTTGTGGGTTCGATTCCCGCTCGAGGAGATGAAATATTAACTTAAATTTATATTTCCATTTCTTCGCTCTGGTGTCGAGGCAAAGAGCGGCGTTGAATTCTGCCACTCAAGACGCAATGCCTCTAGAATTCGGGAGAAAGTGGGGAACGGAGTGTCTTAACACTAGGTTCTCTCTGCCTAACCTGCTTTGTGCGGGATACAGCATGTAGCTGATTTATTTGATTTTATTTTAACAATAATAATAAATATACTTTATTGCACATTAAAAAAAAACAAACTTACAAACTTAATAATACAAAAAACCTGCATATTCAAAATTTATTATTATAGAGCTACATGAAAATTGAAGAAAATTATAAATTTTGAAATTGATATTTAACATAATCATACACCATCATATATATAAATTATAATATTTTCCTCTCTAAGTGAAATTCTACATTTTTAATTAGAAACAGAGCCATTTCTTCGACGTTTACAAGAAACCTAGTATCCTAGATATTAATATTATTACTATGGACATTATTTCTTTCAATGTTAATTATATTGTATGATTATAATTACAGTAATTACAGCAGCATTTATGTCATAAAATGCTTTTAGATATTTTTCCGTCGACTTTCTCTCTTTTAACAAGGTATTGTATGTAATTACATCATTATGAAGAACTTATTATCTGCATATCTTTGTATAATATATATAATATTTAACCCTCAAATGCATTTATAATTAATTTTCTTTTTCCTATTCACTACCAGTACCAGCTACTCTTGGACAGTACTTTTGGACAAGTTAGCATGACTAAAAGTTGTATAATATGAAATACATATAAATCTTTTGTAAATTCAAAATAACAAGTATATTTTTTATATTTCTAAATGTAGAGAAATATATCAAATATATTTCTCTATATTTTAGGAATAATTATTATCTAAAAATATACTATTGAATCCTCATTGTATCGCATTTATTAATCAAAAAGAAAAACTTTCTTAATTCCTTATCATTACTTTAAAACGTGAAACATTGGTTTAATTAAAACGATTTTATTAGCTATCATAAATAAAACAAGAAAAATCCTTACAGAGGGTCACTTTTTAAACCTTGAATCTATAAGTATTAAGTATGACTATATAAGCATCCTGTCTTAATACATAAATTGCGCAAGTCATTGCATCAATCAAACAGGTTCGTCGGTTAACCAGACTCATTCATTACTATGCGGTTGCAAAGGTTGACTGACCGGCCGCCATATTGGCCGCCATGTTGGCGCTACTGTCACAGATACGGTTGGTACCCATGTAACCGTTGCCAACTTCACGTCGAAGCAGTTGTTTATACGTGCGGAGTACGTTACAATGTTTTGAATGTTTGGTGGTTTATTCGTGTTGTGTTATGAAATAACTATTGATTTTAATCAATGAAAATAACTATTTTTTTGTGATTTTTTAATAATAACTTATTAATAATTAAATAATGTGTCAGATTATATGTTGTGCGTGGGAGAATTATTGTTTTAGTGAAAGTGTGGTTATGTTGACAGTTGATTCGTAAAACCAAAATCAAATCGTTGGATTGTTTCCTTTCTTCGTTTTTAATATTAGAAAATGAATCTATTATTTCAGTTTTTTATATTATAAACAAACATGGTAAATAATTTTTAATACAATTTCCTTTTTGAATTAATTGCTTCATTATAAAAAAATCGGTGTAATACTAGAAAAATATAACAAATTTCTTTTACTTTCTCTTGACATTATATAATATCCTAGATGCTACTGCCTATATTTTGTATTTTATATGATAAGCATATAAATAATTTAATTGCGAATTTTGTTACGCCAAAATTCAAGAAACTGGAGGCTTACTAAGCCGTGATTGATATGACCCTGTTATAATGATTTTGAAACGACAGACCTCGGAGCCCGGTCTTTGATCACCTTCGGTTTTGGTTGTGGCCTCAAAGGAAACGCTTATATTACCGCGAACTTTCTAACAATATAATATTACGTATAATATAAGTTCTACAAACAAAAAACATGTTTAAATATTACACTGCTATTACATTAGTTAGTAAAGCTGTAGATTTTTTATGTTATAAAAAAAAGTTGTTTTTGATTCGAAAAGTGATAAAAAGAGTCATATTTAATGCGTTCTTTTGACGTCTGTTCCTATTCTAAGGGTAATTCGTAAAGATTAAAAAACCCCTAACTTAAATATCTGTTACTTCAATATTATTATGTTATTCAGAATATAATACAAATATATTTATATATTCAAACAAATTTTTATAACAATAACTTTGCAGTACACGCGTAATAGTTCATTTGCATAAAAAGTTTCTACATAAAATTAAAAGACCCTAGAGGCTTATAGCTTTCAGACGACATGCGATCTAATAGGTCAGGGTCAGCCTTGTTAATTTACTTTAGACTGGCCCGTAGTTAGTTTACTTCACAATGGATATGCGGCAATTTATTCAATAAATATTTTATTAGAAAATTTATTTTGTTTTCAAGTAATAATTTAAAATTAAAGTAACATATTCATTAATATAGAAACTTAACGAGGTTGAGCTCCTCCACTCAACATGCAATGCCTCCAGAATTCAGCGGAAAGTGGGGAACGGAAGTGTCTTAATAGGATCGTAGTGTCTTACACAAGGTTCCCAGGTTCCTTCTGCCTAGTCTGCTATATGTAGGATACAGTGTGAAGCTAAAATTTAAAAAAGAATATATAAATTATCTAAATAAGTGCTTACTGAGTTACATCAAGACATAATAAAGAACTAAACGATATATCCTGTCTTTATAATTGAAAATATATATGAACTAATAACTATATATAACTTTGAGGCCAGTCGTGGCGCAGCGGCACAAAGTGTGACTGTAAAACCGACAGCTTGTGGGTTCGATCCCCACTCGAGGAGATGAAATATTTACTTCCATTTCTTCACTCTGGTGTCGTGATAAAAGCGCAGCGTTGAGTTCTGCCACTCAACACGCAATGCCTCCAGAATTCGGCAGAAAGTGGCAAACGGAGTGTCTTAACACTAGGTTACCTCTGCCTACCCTCCTGTGTGCGGGATACAGCGTAAAACTAATAACTATATATATAATATTTTCAATAATCAAGAATCAACTAACAATATTGTGCAACTACAACAATAAAAGGGTAAACGTTTTCATTAATTTTCAACGTAACGTCAGGATCGCGTGTTTTACCGCCATGTGAAAAATATGTTGCGACCATCAAACTCGAACTAGCTGTACTGTCCAGACGTAATTATCGTTTTTATTAATTGACACGTGATTTTATGTTATTTTTAAATACAATTATTATCATAATAACAAGAAATTTATTCAGATCTAACGTTGATAATAATATAGGTAGTTGTAAATTTTATATAAAAAAAACAATAGCTTCACGTGAGCAGTGGGAACCTGGGATACAGTTATAGTTAAGACACTAAGTTCCAAATAGGACAATTCCGTTCCTCACTTTCCGCCGAATTCTTATGACGTGCGTGTTGAGTGGCGCAATTCAATGTCGCGCTTTGCCTCATTGCCTGAACGAGAAAAATGAAATTTCATTTTCCCGAGTGGGGATCGAACCCATAACTCTCCTTAACAGTCGGGCGTTTGTGCCCCTGAACCACGACAGCTTCAATATTTAATATGATGGATACTATTCCTTAAATATTTTTTTTATTTGTAGAGAAAAGTTGTAATTAGTTTCTTATAAATAACAAAAAAAAACCAATTTTATTCATAAAGAAAATGACTTTCTATTATATTATATTTATAGGAACATAGGAATAGGATGTAGGTACTTATTGTAAAGAACTGTTCTAAACGTATTTGTTTTGCTTCTGGCTGTTGTGTTAGGAATAGATTTAATAGGTGACAGAAATGTTTGAAGTTAATACTTCAAACCTCCTTTCTAAGTTGGAGTCATTCTCTAGATTTTTTTTTTGATTGCAGATTGAATGTCATTAAATTATGTATTTTTTAGTTTATCGTTTAATTTCCAGTCAATATAATCTATAATAATCAGAAACAACTTGCTCATAATGTAAAACCAATCTTAGATTGTTTTTTACGAAACGAGTGGTGTCAAAAATTTTAATTAACTTAAAACAAAATACTGTAAGACGAAAACTGCCTGCACGTTCCCTTGTATAAATCTTTCATATTTTTCTACGGCGTTTTTTTTTATTTATTTATATAGTACTTTAAATGTATTTTTTTTTAATATAATAGGTACTTTGATATATTATTTATCCTATAATTCAAAATTCGTTGTCAAAACACCAAACACCATTATATGATATTTAAAAGCTACCTCATACGGACAAAAAATACCTTACTAGCTTCCAGAGGGCAAGAGCCGCCTCATCCAGTTTCTTGCCGTAACTAGCGCACAATCTAATTTTTTCTCTACTCCCAAGTTAGACTGCGACATACTGCCAGGAAACTTATAAAGAAAGATAACCCACAGATTTCAAATCTCAAAAAATGTTTAAAATAATTTTATTTTCTTAGAATTTTACTTACTTTAAAGTGATACTACAATAACTTGTGTTCACAAAGTTATTTAAAATATAACCAATTTTTTAATTATAAGCCGAAACGTGAAGATTTTTTCAAACGTTCCCAGCTACCCTTAAATAAAGCACCTGCTACCTGCTCGGCAACTTTGCGTCCGACTCTAGGCCAGTTAATACGATCTCGGATTTTATTTTGAACTTCAAATATTATATTCTTCTTTTATAGTCGAACAACACGAATGTTTTTGTTCTTTTGTTATGATTAATCATTAAGAGTTTTTCTGCTGTACTTATATTATATAACTCACTAGCGGCCCGCCCACGGCTTCGCCCGCTTAAAATACATGATTATTGATTTAAGCAGAATTGATTGACAACTATAATAAAATAAAATAAATAAATAAATCAGCTTCACGCTGTATCCCGCACACAGCAGGGTAGGCAAAGGGAACCTAGTGTTAAGACACTCCGTTCCCCACTTTCTGCCGAATTCTGGAGGCATTGCGTGTTGAGTGGCAGAACTCAACGCCGCGAACCTCGACATCAGAGCGAAGAAATGGAAATATAAATTTAAGTAAATATTTCATCTCCTCGAGTGGGGATCGAACTCACAACCAGTCGGTTTTGCAGTCACACCTCGTGCCGCTGCGCCACGACTGGCCTCACACCCTATAATAGAATGACAAACAAATATAAAGACAACATACAACAACATATATAATATAAAGACAACTATAATGACTTCTAATATGATTTTTTATTACTTTAATCTGTAATATTCTATTATGATTTTTTTACGACATTATCGTAACTTCTGTAAGAATTTTTGATTGTTTCGAACTAAAAAA
>JAATLQ010032925.1:0-15897 GCA_013421005.1 Heliconius erato x Heliconius himera | reverse complement strand
ATTCTATTGTTTTTATTTAGATATTGATACAACTTTGAATAAAATATTGTAGTGAATGATAATTTCTATCGTTTTACTGGTTTAGAATTTTTTTTTGTATTTTTCGTACAAATATTTTATTTACATAGGTCTTTTTTTATTCCTCAGTTATCAAACATGGATGCAAGAGACGAACGTATTGCACATTGGCTACTGGATGTACCTGATGAAGAACAGGATGATGGGAATTCGGATTCAGAGTCGGAAGCAGAGGAAGTTCTTCATAGTAAACACGACACAGCTAGTGAAATTGAGGAAATTTCAAACGACCGTCCTATAAACTGACTCTTGTTGGAACACTGAAGAAAAATAAACCGGACATACCTTTGATATTTTTGCCTAACAGGACCCAAATTTCAACCAGTTTGATTTTAAAAACAATGAGCATGGTATCCTATGTACCAAAACCAAATAAATCTGTGATATTACTGTCTTCAATGCATTATGACGCAGACATTGACCCAGTGTCTGGTGATAAGAATATTCTTGCGACAACTTGCAACGGAACTTGTTGAAAGTCATCAAAAACGTCGAACCAACGTCACCGCAACTCCAAAAATAGTAAAAAGGCGGCTATTGGAAGTACATGGTTTGGAAACCCCACCTGCTCCACCTACCACTAAGCATGGGCGGTGCTATAATTGCCCGAGAAAGAGTGACCGAAAAGTATCCACAAAATGCAGTAAATGTAAAAAGTTTTTGTGTAATAAGCACTTCATTGTTTACTGCAAAAACTGCAATAACAATGATTGCCATAGTTCCTAAATATTCATGAAATTTTAATGAATGATCTCATGTTGTGCCAAAAATGTTCCTTATTGTAGAAGTTTATATTTTAGTTATTTTTATGCCTTAGAAGATTTTATTTTAAGTTGTGTTTTTATGTCTTTTAGATTAAATAAAGTACTTTCATAATTACTATTCACTTGTTTCATTAAAAAAAAGCAATCATCAAATTTCATCCATACAAATTGGGGTCACCACGGACCCCGTGCGAGCAGTTAAGCGATTTTATTCATGCGAGTAGTTAAGGGTTAAGTAAATATTTCATCTCCTGGAGTAGGGATCGAACCCATAACCAGTCGGTTGTACAGTCACACACTTCGGGCCTCAACTGGGCTGGACTTCATTTTAATCGGTTCACACAAAGTTAAAACCAGATCCACACTTTATCCCGCCTTTAGCAGGGCAACTTAGTGTTAAGATATTGCGTATAATGTGTGACTGATGTGCGAGCTGAAAATATTATTAAATTATAATTCAATCCTCCGAGTGGGGATCGGACCCACACCAGTCGCGTTACAGCCACAACTTTGTGCTCCTGTACCGCGACGGCCTTTAACCAAGAAGAGTAACACTTTAAAAATGTTAAAAAAAAATAGCGAAGACGTAAGTTTTATATTTGAACTCACAATCAGAATTTACTTTCCAAATACAAGTACAGTCCGGGGTGGACTTACGCGGTAGGTGGGACCGAGCGATTGCCGTGTAAGTGTAAGAATTCGCGTAAGTCGGGGTTCAACTTTGCATATAAAGTTTTTTTTACCAAGACCAGAGTTTAAAAAACAGCATAATTTAGAAGAAAAATGTTAAATTACTGTAGGATAATAAAAAAAATTACATTGTTATGAATAAAGTAACCTAAACCGGAGTTATTTTGATATCGAAGGCTTCATATATTCTAACAATGTTGCCTGCCGAGTTCAATTTTTCTTCTTTTTCAATTCACAAATTTTCATTTTTACTTCAAAGTCTTTAATCATATTTAGTTTACACTCCAAAGACAGTATTTTTCTTTTCTTGTTATGCTCAAATGACTAATTTTTCGTTCTTTTAGACGACATAATTAGAGATTATAATATAAAACAATTTCACGCGGAACATGTTTAAACCTGTCGCTGAACACTGATTGGACAGAGCGAGAGAGCCGATGCGCGGCAATCAAAATAAGAAATCGTTTATCTCTGAATTCGCATAAAACGGGGTAGCGTAACTCGGGAGCGATGAAATGGAAATATAAATTTAAATAAATATTTAATTTCCTCAAGTGGGAATAGAACCCATAACCAGTTTACACTTTGTGCCCCTGTGCCACGAACGGCCTCAATTTACTTTCTTCTTTTAAAGTGTGGTTAAATACAATAATCGTAATTTAATTATGTCAAATTTCTATTAACCGACTTCTTAAAAGAGGAGGTCTTCAATTCGACTGTAGTTTTTATTCTTGTTACCTCAGAACTTTTGACTGTGTGAACCGATTTTGAAGATTCTTTTTTTATTTGGAAGCTAGTGCGTCCCGTTTAGTCTTATTTTAATTTAGTTCATTTCTGACTAAGGTATCTATGAGAAAATCATATAAATCTCAAAATTACGTTAAGTATGTGCGCGACAAATGGAAGAATAACTCAATTTTATTAGAAAGGGTACACATAAAGGGTAGTTTGGTGAAAGTTTGGTTAAGTTCAGAGTATGAAATCCGATTGAAATTGAAGAAGTCAATTTTTTTTATTAAAAAATATAATTATGTTATTTTTTCTGGTAAAATTTATTTGTACTCTATGATAAAAAATATTCTATAAGTTGCATTAGGCTTTGAACTATTACCATGCTAAAAATAATTTATTTTCATATAGGAGTTATCGGTATTTTAAGTAATTTACATTTTTCAGTTTTTATTTTTTTTAAATAAAACTATAATGAAATTCGAAATGAAACCCAAAAAAAATGTACCTTAGGAACCTAGGCTAATACCATGCAAAAATTCATCAATTTCTGTCCAGTAGTTTTTGCGTGATTGACGAACAAACAAACAGACAGACAGACAGACAGACAGACAGACAGACAGACAGACAGACAGACAAGAATTCTGTTGAGTGGTTTTTTAGGTTCTATAATCGACATATAAACCGACCTAATTTTTATTTTTTTATATCTTTCATGTACAGAATTGACTTTTCTATCCTTTTATTATATATAGAGATTATCGCCAGTACAAGATTTGTACGTAAAGTGTTTTAATACTAGATTCCCTCTCACCGACGACGAAAACGAATATGAATGTCAAGATCCTCTGCGCTGAATTTCTTCACTAAATGATTTATAAAATAAATTGTAAAGAATCAGCTTCACGCTGTATCCTGCATGCAGCAGGATATGTAGGGGGAACCTAGTGTTAAAATACTCTGTTCCTCACTTTCCACTGAATGTTTCGAGGCATTTCGTGTTGAGTTGCGGAACTCAACGCCAGGCTTTTGCGTTACCTACGTACCAGAGCGAAGATATGAAAATATGAATAAATAATAATTCATTCCCTCGAGTGGGGATCGAACCCACAACCGTCGCGTTCCAGTCACACCTTTGTGCCCCTATGTCACGAAGACGGTCTAGTTTTTTTTTTCTATTTTTTAAATAGTAAAGAAAGCTGTGCCAAAGCAAGTGCTACAATCAAGAACCTTACCTCAAATATGTACAAAGTTATGCTGTCGTAAATAAGTGTAGGTCGTAAACTGGTTATGAGCTAACCGCATACAATAAAGTTTACACAGAGCGTGGCCGAGTGACATGCTGGCTTATGTTTACAGATAAATTTTCACGATATATTATAGTATAATATGTATTACAATACAATATATTACAGTTTTGAGGCCGGTCGTGGCACAGAGGCACAAAATGTGACTGTAAAAATCGACTGGTTGTGAGTTCGATCCCCACTCGAGGAAGTGAAATATTTATTTACATTTATATTTTCATTTCTTCGCTCTGGTGTCACTCAGCAAGCAATGCCTGCGTAATATGTAATTTATTTTTAGTTTCGTTTCAATTTTTAGTGTTAATATTAACATTTTTTTTCTGTTTGGACCTGTTATACTATATGGAATATAAAAAATGATAATAGTTTATTTGTGGAAGATTGACTTTTTTCATTTGATGTAGTATATGAATAACAGTCGTATTAACCAGCAGGCTCAGCCCGCTTGAACTTCCAAAGGGCAGCTTTTGGACCAACTGCTTTTCGCTATTTCAAAGAAACCAAAAAATTGCAAACATATACAGCAGTTTTAAGACGCCTGAACCGATTTGAATAATACTTTTTTTTGTTTCAAACGGTATACCGCACAGGTGGTCCTATGGTGACAATGTCAAGATCTGAAGATGGGATTCTGGAGGAATCGAGGGACCTATTTAAATTTTATAGGCACGCATACAAAGATTTGCTTTCGGAAATCACAATTTGATGACGTGTAACTGATGATGAAGACCATAGATGGCCTAAGCAGTTGTACTGCTTTTACTGTAATAGTTACAAGGAAAAACGTTGTTAACACTTTTCGCCAGAAATGAGATTCCTCAATCGTTGCATTTCTTTTTAACCAACTTTAAAAAAGAAGATGTTCTCATTTTCAAACGACCTTAAAAAAGGAAAATGTTCTCAATTCTCCCGAATATTTTTTATGTACGTTCATGTCAATATAAAACAATTAAGATTGAAGCTACTGTGTAATAGAACAACCACTACGTATTCGGTCGAGAAGCTTCTTTCTCAGGTCTACCCATCACTTAAAATCGTAAAATAATCATTTTTAATAGCAAACCCAACCGACTTCAAACAAACTAAATAATATAAAATACATTTACTTAACACAAAGGAATAGTATTTTGATTTTGTTAAAAAATAATAATTAAAGAAAGATTTTATATCTTTGAATTATTTAGGCAGTCATAATTATAAAAACGTTGTCTAAGTTATACCTCAAAGATATATGTCACTGTATTCACAGTTCAGATCAGGGTAAGGAAATAAAAAAAAAACCCCTAGAAAGCGAGCTGGGAAGCGAACCCACAAGCGCCGCGTCACCACTGTGACACAACGGATACCTTCTGCTATTGGAGGAACAATTTAAATATGGATATACTTGTGTTGTATCATTTTTATTAAAAAATAAAACAGCGTATTCAAGGTGACGTTTTAACCTATTTTTTAAAATAAAACTGCTTGACTTAACGTTAAACTCAGCGGAAACGCGATGAAGACCGGAACATCTGAATATTTTAACGCAGACTTTTCAGTACATTAATGTTGCGTATAATTTAACGATCGCGAGAACATTTTCTTTGGTAAGATCAAGTATATTTTAAAAAAGAAAATTGCTATTTCAGTACTTCACAAATTAAAGAATCATTTCGATACGATCTTATTACCATTCAAATGTCACTTTTTATGGCTGTTCTTGTAAATGTTTTTATAACAGCGTCATTATACTTTGTTTAGCTTCACGCTTTATCCCGCACATAAGAGGGTTGTCTTAGTCTTCTCTCAAACTCAAATTCCAAATTCAAATTCAAAATATTCTTTATTCAAATAAAGTCTTACACAAAAAAAAGCTACCACCGGTTCGGAAGGCAGTTCTGCTGAGAAGAGCCGGCAAGAAACTCAACAGTTGCTCTTTTCAAAGTCAATGGTATTATTACATTATCTGGCAGCTATCCTGCATTATATTCAATAGACATTAATATATTATCAATCAAAACTATGTTACAAAAAAATGCTGTTGCTCAACTCCATACGCTTGGGCGGTTCTAGTAATATTTGTTTTTTACTTTATTTTTTTAGTAAAGTTAAAGTTAAAGTTATCAATTTCATACAGTATATATGTGATGTTTTTGGAATTAGATAGATACGAGTGTGCATCGACGTAGGGGGGGGGGGGGTGGGAGCCGGGTGGTCTTTGATATATGGTATAATAGTCTCTGAGATATATGTATCAATGCATTTCGGGAACGGACACAATATAATCTCTTTCACATACTCCTCCTCCTCCCTAGAAATGAGAGGGCAGGTACTATTTATTGATAGTTATTTTTAATTTTCTTTATATCACTTATAATTTTACTTCATTGCATAAAAAACAAAACATTGTGACTAAAAAATGGAAAAAAGAAATATTGAAGTTTAGTTTTATATTATGAAAAGTTAAATTATTTACAATATTCGTTAAGTAATACCTAAGCGAGTATCTTTAAGTGTTCTTATGCGTAACTTAAAATTACTTTTTTGGAGGGTTCTTAAGTAAAGTGGCTTGTATTGTCTAAGTTTTGTTGAAGTATGACTAAGTAGTACTCAACGATTCTTGATATATTTTAGACCTAAAGTTATATTTACTTAAATTTACAATGTAACATTCTGCTTAGGGAATAATAAATATAGAACGAGAGGCCATCATTGAACAGAGGACAAAATGGTTATAAGTTCGATCACCGTTCGGGAGAATGACTAAATGCCAATTATTTTCATATTATGCTTTGACATGCAATCCCTCGAATTCCGATGGAAAGTACTAATGGAGAACTGCGTGTACTAGGCTCTACATTATGGTACACAGATACCATAATGCAGGAAAGGGAATGCAGGGAATAGTGTGAGGCTGAAAAAAATATATTGTTCTTAAGACATTATTATATTATTACATGATTACATTACATGACATTATTATATATATTAATTAGGAACATTGTCAAATTGTACGTGTATATGCGATAATTATGAGTGCATTTCCTAAGGTATAAATTTTTCTGTTTAGATAAAGCGCGATTTTACGTATTGTTACTAATCACGCAGTATCGAGAAATTAGATGCGGTAAAGTACAGACATTTAATGTTCATTTAGTGCCTTAACACTAAGTTCCCATTTTCTCTCTCATCTAACCCTGACCCTGACCTAGTTGTATAAAAAAGTAGAGACATATTGTCTTATATACTAGGCTTGCTATTTGAACAAGTGAAGCTGAAATATATTTAGGTGTAAATGGGGCACTAGTGTGATGAGATATATTGCGGCATTGTGTTCCGTACGCAGCCAGTGTAATAAGTCAGTATGTTGGCGTTATTTAAAAAACAGAGCAATATCACTAATAAATTGATGTGTGATGATCTCCCACATAAATAAACACAAAAAAGAATAATTACTTTAGATGCTTGGCATTCTTTTTCAGCTTCACGCTATATCCCACACGCAGCAGGGTAGGCAGAGGGAACCTAGTGTTAAGACACTCCGTTCCCCACTTTCTGCCAAATTCTTCTGCGCCACGATTGGCCTCAATCAATTATTGGTATTCAAATGCATCAAAAATACATTTTTAATGTAAAATGTAAATTTTATATACAACGCTTTTATTGGATAAAAACATTTGTTACAAAGAGCCATTTAAATTAAAAAAACAGGTAATTATATTTTAATGTAGAGTAAGGGAGTATTAAATTTCAAATTAAGCGTTAGCAAAATTATAATTTATTAAAATGGTTTTTGTTTCTTTCAAAACATTAGTAAGCAACTGTAAATAAGTAATACTTAATACTTGAAATAAAAGAATAAGTTATTAAATGAAAAAATATTAAAATATGTTTTTATTTTGTTACTTATTTAGCAAAGGCTTAAGTTATGACGGCCGGAATATAAAATCACCAGCTCAAAAGTCAGACCCAAATAAAAAAGAAAATGTACCAGCGTGTCCAGCCAAGTTGAAAAAGCTCCATGTAGTATTTCGAGTTACTTTTGAGCCCTTCATAACTTGTAAAGCAATTAGTCCATATGCATGAAACTTACTTAGCACATTTGTTGAAACCGAAACTGAAAACAGAAAATTAAAGAATTTGTGATTTATATAAAAGTCAGTACCTATAAACCGGTAGATAACCCATTCTTTTGTCGGTGAATCGATAACAACGCGTTATTTAATATTTAACTTGGCTCTCATTTCGTTAAAAAAAACATACTTAGTATTTCATATTGTATATACAAAAAACCTTTAAATCCATAGACTTTATCTGAAAAATACTAGCAGCAGACGATCGTTAATCACTGTCTCATACGTTATCATCTTCACTATGTATTCTTGCAAATATTCCAACAGCTTATAAAAATATTACTTCTGATATAATACTTAAAATAGTATTCTCAACAACATCATTTTATAGTAACTTGTTTTTACGAATGCCAACTTCAGTTTAGATATTTTTAGGTTTATCTCAAAAGTTTCAAACTTATTCGATTAATTTGTTTTCTGTCTGCCAAGACCGTTTATCTCGAGATCGCGTAGAGGTATCGATCGAAATATGTCATAATATGGTCTCTTGAAGGACATAAAAATTCAATCTTCTGGGTCATCACAATCAAAAGATACGAGCATTTATGCATCGATTTTGCTGCGTTTTGTATGAAATTCACCGGGTAATCAAAACCTATAGGGTACTGGGTACCGTGGACCTACAGTTATGAAATTTGGCAATTACAATTTTAAAAAAAAAGTATAGGTACTTCATAGAAAAAAATATTACAACATATTTGTATTTTATATAATACAAAAGGCAGCAAAATCTAAAAGTATTAAGATTAAGTTTGTCAATTTTTATGAATTGTACTTTCCGTTGACGTACAATCCTTAAATTGGTACGGAAGCCTCGATGGGTGGGTCCGTCTAGCGCTTAACCGATTTTATCTATGAATATATCACTCGTAATTACAATATTTAAATATTAATTCTAATGACAGTCTCGACAAAATCTTAGGACGTAATGAGCACGAGTGCCGTGTCGTTTGTGCTTATATTGGAAATCCACCGGAAAAGACGCAGCACACTACCGCCACTTAATACAATCGACAATCAATATCAAATGACGTCCTCGAAGTTACAGTGACACCTATTACTACACTATAAGTAATTTATGCTAACACTTGTACATTTATCTTTTTCCGTTAGGTTTATCTCCATATGTCTTCAATTTTAAGGTCTCTAAGCACATCCAGAAATTATTTTCTAAGAGTCCTAATGTTTCTAACCTCATTTAAATCAAATACATAAGAGCTTAAAAATTGCATATGAAAATTTATTCCCTGATTGTATACTAATAGGAGCAAGTTTAGTAGTTGTTGTTTTTTAAGTTTGTAAGATTAAGTTTATAAGAATGAATATTATGTAAAAGACGGAGATATTTTACACTTTACCATCTTCTCTCCTATCCTACTCTTGTCTGCAAGTTCGATTAACTTAATTATTCAAATGTGGGTTACATTGCATCAGAGGTGGCTAAAGCTGTTGATTTGTTATACATAATTCATATTAGCACATATATCTAATATAGATTAACCATAAGTTATGTACATATTTACGGCTACTGGCTACTCCTTTTTCTTATTTATAAATTTCTTTGTTATATACAGGAAGTGTCAGGACCACTTTAATTGCAACCATAGTTTTAACTACTCCATAAAAGCCTAATACAATTAAAAAAATCCCAAAAATGAAAAAGTGATTTTTTCAAACAAAATAAATAATAAAATTGTCGTTTTAAAATAAAACGCCATTTGTCAAGAACGACGCACGCACACATATACCTATCAAAGCGCCGCATACGCCATATAAATCGAGTCGTAGGTATTGGCGGTAAAGCCTAAAGTTGTTTAACCTTTAGTAGTATTCTTGTAGTAGTATGCGTTTACGTTATTCGCATCGTTGCGTAACTGCGTCACACGAAATACAGGTATGGATAAACATCGTGAAAAAAAATCTTACGTTTAAACTGTTGAGGTATCTTAATTAATTTCTTTAGGTATGGGTTTGAATTTTTTTTTACGCTATATGCTGTTTTCGTAAAATTTGCGCTGCCTCTTCCATATATCTAAATACTTAATAAAAAAATACTAGTATTCCGTTCTGTATTTATATATTTCTTTTTGCCTTGTGTACCTTGTTAAAAAATTCCTGACAGGATTTATCTAGAGTTATCACATTTGTTACGCTTATTAATGACAATACAATTTATTAACTTTATTTAAAAAACATCTTATATCAATATGCAAAAAGACACCGATCGGACGGACAGTTAATAGTTATTTTTCTGCAGATCCAAATAAAAATATCACGTAGACAAAGTCGCTGATAGAAATGAAGTACTCACTGGACACTCATTGTGTGAGCGGTGAAATATAATTACAAACTTATATTTTTTTATCGTGCCTCTTACCATTAAGACTTTTTAAATTTCAAAGATACAAAATAAATAAGGACCGAATATTAGAATTAATAAAAATATCACATAACTCAAGTCTTGTATGAGGACAGTCGTGGCACAGGCGCACAAAGTGTGACTGTAAAATCGACTGGCTGTGGGTTCGATGTCTACTCGAGAAAAAAAAATATTATTTACATTTATATTTTCATTTCTTCGCTCTGGTGTCGAGGCAAAGCGCTGCGTTGAGTTCCGCCACTCAACACGCAATACCTCCAGAACTCGACGGAAAGTAGGGAACGGTTAAACCACTGTTTAACACTAGGTTCCCTCTGCCTACCCTGTTGTGTGCAGGATACAGTGAAGCTGATTTATTTAAAGTTTTGTATTAATGTATTTAACACTAATGACAGTTTAAGACCTTAATTTGTCAAAGAGACTAAATAGAGACGTGCTGAGCTACGGATTGTATAATTCTATAGCTAATTTAATAACTAATACTGTGAAGGAATAAAAAACAATTCTAACTTTATTTTTTTTTCTATTATTATTTTAAATTATGTTCAAGATTACGTTTTTTGAAATTTAGTATTTATAATTTATTGACTTGTGGTATCACATATTACTAAAAGACAACAAAAGTTACGTCTTTGAAACAGACTTCAAAGAAGTGCTTTTGATATTTACACTACTATTAATATTATCTATTATTTTATTAGCCTTGTAAAATTAAAGTATCTTATTATGTACTCGGAATGTAATCTTTGCAATTTTTGTGTCCACTACATGAATATTTTATTTAAGAGATAACGTATTTAGCGACAAGATCGCCTCATAGCTGCAAAACGTTGTTATATAATTTTGCATGTATTGCATATATGTTTATTTTCAGTAAAGTTAAATTTATATTTCTTAATGCTATGGCTATATTATATTAAACTTAGTAAAGTTAAATGTTACGTGAGGCCAGCTCGTCGTCGTCGTAGCGCAAGAACGTTACAGTCACACACATGTGCCTTTGCACCACAACTGACACCACTTTTTTTGCATAAATTTTAAACTTTAACTATAGAAAAACAGTGATCCTATAAAAGTTCTGTTTTTACCTTTTGAGATAGCATTTTGAGATTTTTGCTTGCCAAAATTTCCTAAAATTTTGGCAAGCAAAAGCAGCAAGCAGTGGAGGGATTAGGGACAAATTAAGGATAATAGAGGCAGGTTAGGTAGTAGGAACCTAGTGTTAAAACACTCTGCGCAAACCCCAGGGGTGCATGCGTGTTAAGTGTCGAAATTCAATTCCACGCTTTGTCTACCAGAGCGTTCAAATGAAAATAATTTAAATACAAGCCCCTCGAGTGGGGATTCAAACCAAACAGCGGCAAAGATTCCAAAGCCGTGCTTTGCCTCGACACCAGAGCGAAGAAATGAAAATATAAATTCAAATAAATATTTAATTTCCTCAAGTGGGGATCGAATTCACAATCAAACGATTTTACAGTCACACTTCGTGCCGCTGCGCCGCGTAAAACCAACCAATCCCCACTCGAGGAGATGAAATATTTACTTAAATTAAAATATTTCCATTACTTCGCTCTGGTGTCGAGGTTAAGCGCGGCGTTAAGTTCTGCTACTCAACACGCAATCCCTCCAGAATGCGGCAGAAAGTGGGGAACGGAGTGTCTTAACACTAGGTTCCCTCTGCCTACCCTACAGCGTGGAGCTGATATTTTTTTTCATTCACCATGCCCTACGACGCTTTATCCCGCACGTAGCAGGGTAAGGATGGACATAGATTTTTCATTTTTGGAAAATTCTCTTTTGTTTTAATTGTATTAGGTTTTTATAGAGTAATTAAAACAGTGCTTTCATTTAAAGTGGTGATGATAAAAACAATTTTATATTTTATATTTTTAATATAAACAATTTAAAACTATTATTTTACAATATGTTTCCCTATTTTGCAATAATGATAGAGTGAATAAATGTGAAATATATTTTAATTTAAAGCCACATACAAGTCATAAATATATGATTTTAACATGAATTATTCGAATATCGAAAGAAATATTCAATGAACCGAAAATAAGAGAACTGACCAAAAATTACATTTACATTACAATATTTCCAAATGTAAAAGATTTTTATTTGGGTAAAGATGGAAAGTGTTCATTTAAATAAATGTGAAAAAGATAGTAAAGGTTTTTCTGAGTGGAGAGCATTAGCAGTCGTTATCAGATACACGTGGACGATGATTTATGTTTGTTCAAATCTATTCTTTCGTAAGTGAGTGTCTACACTGTGATTTTTAATATTTATATTTTTTGCTTTTATAACTTTATTCCTGCCAGGCGCATATAAAGCCTAGTTTCTATTGTGAAAGAGAAGTGAGCTAGTAATGCTTAGGCGTAACGGACTCCGTTTACATAATATAGTTTTATATTTTGTAATTATTGTCAAATTCAATTAATTAACTTAGAATTAATCGTTTTCTATTTTTATTTTAAAAATAATTGTGTATATCAATATCTTATTATATCTAGAAATTATAATAACAGCGGAAAATCTTATTTGTGTCGTTTGTTTAAACACAACTATTTTAATTAATGATGTCCTACATTTCATGGAAACACCGAGTACGTTTCTTTATGACGCAGTAAAATCCACATACTCATTTCTTTCATAATTTACTGACCTCATTTGTCTTCATTAAACATTAATGATAAGTTGACATCCAATAAAAACAATTTTTTTTTTTCACAAGCGTTTTGTATATAGATACGAGTACGAGTACTTTGCCGTTATCTCTTAATTTAATATAAAATAAAATGAAATCAAATCAAATCAGTTTCACATTTGTATTCCGCACATAGCATCTAAGCAAAATTTAAATATAGTTAAGAAATTAACCTCGTATCTTTTTCTTCAAATGTTCGAACTGAAAGACATACAAAGTTTTTGTTTTTTAAATGTATATGTAATGACCTTCAATTCTCACTGAAAAAAGGCAAGGCAGCTGAATTTGTTGTACCGTTGTAGGTGTACTTAGAGTAACCTCTGCCAGGTTTGTCTTAACGGCGTTTTTCGCTTTCAGCTAAATTATCAAGACTGCGTGTTAAGTGACGGAATTCAATGCCGCGCTTTATCTTTACACCACCAGTTCTTTACTCCGTGCGGGAATCGAACCCACCACTAAATCAATAGTGTTTTATCGCACAAAATGCAAACAACTAATTAGGCTTATAGTTATAACTTACCTAAAATGAGAACAGTTTACTTTTAAAACGACAACTTAAAAAGTAGCTAAAATATAAAAAACCTCACATAATAAAGAATCCTTAAGTTCGCCTTGGCAAAATGAGACGATCGAATTTGTCTTGAAATGCTAAAACTCTCTCATTCCCACGGGTCGTGAGCTGTCACTGATTTCAAAGCGTAGTAAGTATATATGGGAGATGGGGTAACGAGTTTATATTGAGGACCCTCGGTTTGTTATTCAATTTTACGGTTATTTCCTCGAGTTACGCTTTGTTGGCTTCTGCCACACAAAATGTTTAATAGATTTCTTTTTATACTTGCGTTTGCATGTCTGAAGATTAACGAATCACTTGTGATGATCACATTTATTAAATTTTCTTATATTGTATTAATATATCATTTTTACCTTTCTGTAAGTATTCAAGTTGAGGGATTTTTGTGATTTAATAGATTATTTGTATACACAATACATTTTAATCGATTCATTTAGAAGAAACAAATATTTAATTTGTTCAAATACAGAGAAATATGTTTTAAATTATATTTTATGTATATATAACAAAATTAAATTGTTAAAAATAAACATAATGCTTTAATGCCGGAAACAAACTCTAGCGCCGGTCAGATTACGGTTTGTAAAGTGCTTTTAGATCATGGATTATGAATTAGGGATTAGGAATCATGTGTACTAGCCATTGTGGATCAGAGTTCACGGATTATAGATCACGATTCGCGGATCATGAAATACGGATTATAGATAACAGATTGAAGATTGAGAGTTGAAGAAGAAAAATGGAGGATTGAGGATTGAAAATTGAGATTATACGGATTACGGGCTACGGATTGCGAAGTATCGATTATTGATATATAATATAATATACATATATTATTTGCATATTGTAGTGGGTTGAGTATCTATAAAAAGGTGGAAAATTAAGTAAATAGTTATAGACTCTCCAAGCGTTACACTAAAAAGTAAACTAAACTAATTTCACGCTTTATCCCTTGCGGGGTAGTCAGAGAGAACGGAGCGCCAAGCGCTACGGTCTCTACACACCTCTTTCGCCTCGTCCACGGTCATCAACCTCTTCATACATGCCCTTCGGGTGGTCCTCATGCTTTTTACGTGACTTTCCTCCAGTATCTTTGATACTGTGTCTTCGAAGGTCAACCGAGGTCTCTCCCTAACTCTCTTACCACTCACTTAAAAAAAAAAAGTAGAAAGAATATTATGTCATAGATGGACTAATTCATTAAAAATACACAGGTTATTTAACCTCAATATAATTAATTCAGTTCCAAATTTTCCTTATACCAAACAATTTAAACTCTTATTAAATTGACACAATGAGAGCGTCTTTCTCAATCATAAAATCAAATAACGCGTTGAGTAAATATAACAAACAAACGTCGCTAGAAGTGAGCGCAGTAAATACTTGTGTTCATTTTTCACGATAGTGTTTGCCACCTGAAAATATATATGAAACGTTATTTCATTTTACGTTCAAAATTAAAATTTAAAATATGGTACCTACTAGTTACTAAGTTTACGTGGATTTTAAGACGTAAAATGTAAAATTTTTTTTTTTTACTTTTCCCGTAAGAATATCTAGGAATGATTTCTTAGATTTTTAAATTTATGATTTCGCCGCGTCACTTTTTGAATGGCTGCGTCTCATTTTTTCGTTTGTGGTTTCCAGAGCTAGCAAAAAAAAAACGTTTCTCCGATTAAGAATCGAATCCAGATACTGTGCCTGTACGCCACGATGGCCTCTTGCCAAATTTACTTAATATTTAAATACCAACACTACATATTCAAAAATTCGATTTAACTAGAAATTTGACCTTCGTTATTGAGGGATGTTTGCGTTCGTGATTTATTCACCGTTGGTAAATGATATACATATGAGTTCGAGGACGGAGGGGTTGACACGTGATTTAGGATTGGAAAGTTCTTAAGATTCGAATATTAACAACAGGAGAAATATTATGTTGTATAATAAATAAAATGGAACAAACATTTATAATAAATGTATAGGAATTACAACGTAGTACAAAAATAATATATGGCTAAATTGGCGACGAGTGCTTGGACGGTTTACAAGTTCGAGTCCCTATGAGACTAGACTATGTAATTTTTTCATACGTTTCCAAAAAAAAACATTTATTTAGTGTGGAATGGTACCGAAAAGATACTGAAGAACAATCTTTTAAAGGAGCTTATTTTCTAATTCAATTAAGACGGAACGACAAGGGTTGAGTGTTCTGACATTCATGTGACGTTCGTGCCATATACTTTGTCGGGCCAGTTCAAAGAAACAAAAAAATATTAAATATTAACTTCTATAGCAAAATACAAACAGTATGCTGAAACTGAAAATTCAATATCAACCAATACAATCAACTAGTACTACAGGGCTTTTTTACCTCACTTCAATCAATATTCAAAAACTAATTAATACTTTCATGTGCTCGCTCTGGTAACGAAGACGTTCGTCACTCAACACGCCCTGCCCCCATAATTCGGCAGAAAGTGGGGGACGGAAGTGTCTTAATGAGAACGGAGAGTCATAACACTAGGTTGCCAGGTTCTCTATGCC
>JAATLQ010032924.1:0-15896 GCA_013421005.1 Heliconius erato x Heliconius himera | reverse complement strand
CCTGCGATCCCTCCCAAGCCTCATATATATTCTTTATAAGACCTATACCAGCATCCGTAGTTGAACGACCTTTAGTAAAACCATACTGTTTATCGTGCATGAGATTGTGTGAATCAAAATGCAGTAATATTTGATTCAGAATAATTTTTTCAAAAATCTTACTGAACGAGGGTAGTATGGACACAGGTCGAAAATTATTGGGATCAGATGTACTACCCGATTTAAATATAGGTATGACTGTGAAATCTACGACATTCTCCTTATTAATCGAACTGTTAGGGCGATAGGAAAGTGGACTACTAATAAATTATAAATTTATTATTTTTATACATCAATATCGATACATGAGTCAGAGTTGGCCTTGGAGAATTTTAATTACTTATATCGTATAAAATGTTAGTGTAATTTTAAACAGCAGGTGTCACATTTTTTTTTATAATATAATTCAGCTATTTCTTTATGAATTTTAATATTATTTTTTCTAACTAGAAATACGTTTAGTTATAATAACCATTCGGGGAATGATTATATTTAATATATTTTAATTTCCTAGATCTGTTCTGGTAAGACATAATATGGCGTAGAGTTCTGCCACTTCAATATGTTTTTTGAAAAAATAAGCTATGCCTTCCCCGTTCCTAATTGAGTGGCAGAAGAGGTCGTTGTTAGAGCGAGGAAATAAAAATATTAAATATTTCGATCATTCGAGCGGGGGTCGAAGCCACAACTTTTCACGTTTACACCACGCCTGCGCCACGACTGGCTTCAAATAAAATATAATTTAAAAAATGTTATATATTAAATTTCGATAATAGTCAGTAAAATAACTTGGGTATTATACCCATTCGGAGAATGATTATATTTAAATTATTTTAATTTCCCAGATCTGTTCTGGTAAGACATAACATGGCGTAGAGTTCTGCCACTTTGTTTCGTTTTTTTTCGAGAAAAATAAGCTATGCCTCGATGTTATGCTGTATTATGCTATGCATTCCGCGGAGAGTGGGGAACGGAACTTGCTCGTAACATTAGGTTTAGACTTTGCCTATTCTGCTATACGCGGGATACAGCGTTAAGCTTAAACAAGAAAATAATATTTTTTCGTTTTTTTCGCTTTAACCAAACACACAAACAAGAACGCCACAAAATTATTTTATATATTTTCTGGTTCTATGTGCCATAAAAGGTAACATAACCTTATACGGATATGCTGCTTTAACATATTATCATGATATTGCCTATATCTGAAATAGGGAATAGCCTCTATTATGCTAGGTATAAAATCCATGAAATCCAACTTAAAATTTCAAAACCTTGTATTTTAGCTACAAACTGTAAATTTTAGCTTATGTTTGTTATTATTTTGTACATATTTTATATAAAAAATGTACATAAAAACAATATATTATGATGTCGTCGTGGTGCAGCGGCATAACGTCTGGCAGTAAATGTCAATGATTATAGGTTCGTTTCCTAATCGCAGGAATGAATTCATTTAATTTCGAGGCTTTGGAAACAAGTAGCGGTACGAAGTGTGACTGTAAAATCGAGTGGTTGTGGGTTCGATCCCCACTCTAGGAGATAAAATATTTACTTAATTTTATATTTCCATTTCTTCGCTCTGGTGTCGAGGCTAAGCATGTTCACATACGTTGAGTTCTGCCACTCAACACGCAATGCCTCCAGAAATCGGCAGAAAGTGGGAACGGAGTGTTTTAACTCTAGGTTCCCTCTGCCTACCCTGCTGTGTGCGGGATTCAGGTTGAAGCTGATTTATTTATTTTATTTTATTTGAAAACAAGATAAAACACGGGGTTCAGTTCCACAACTTAATTTACGAGTACAATATTTTTAAAAAAATTTGAAATCCAAAAGGTTAGGTCAGTTAGTTAGTGTATCCCGCAATTAGCATTGTAGGCATAGAGAACGTGAGAACCAAGTGACACTCCGTTCCCAGAAAGGCACATCCGTCCTCGATTGAGTGGCAGAAGAAAAGCTTGTTAATAGAGCGAGGAAATGAAAATATTAAATATTTCGATCTTTCGAGTGCGAATCGAAGCCACAACCTGTCACGTTTACACCACGCTTGCGCCACGACGTTTTAAATAAAATATAATTTAAAAAATAGAATGTAAATATAATATATTAAAATTAGATAATAGTCAGTAAAATAACTTTGTAGCGGGTGTCAGGTGGGCATGTATGAGTCACTGTCCGTCGTCCGGTCGGTGTCTAAGGTCAAAGTTGCAAAATAATTTCATATTCATGATATCTCGTGTCTAGCTGCGATCGCTACTATATTAACACAATCTTGTCTTTTATTGTGGGGACCCAAATATATTAAATTAAAGCAGCTGCACGATGTAGCTGCACACAGCAGGGTAAACAAAGGGAACCTAATGAATTCTGGAGGCATTGTGTGTTGAGTGGCAGAACTCAACACCGCACTCTACTTCCATGAAATGAAAATAATCAATATCTCATTTCCCCGTGTCGAGTGGGAATTGAACCCACAACCAGACGCGTTTACAGTCACACATTTGTCCTTCTGCGCCACCACTTGTCTTCCAAATGTCCAATATAATACTTCTTTATTAGTAATTCAAATATTCAAATATTTTTTTTAGTTTCATGTTGTGTCGTTGTGTGTGTGTGCGTAGAGGTTCCTTACCAAGGCAGAGGGAATCTAGTGTTAAGACACATTCCTCATTTTTGATTTAATTCTAAAGGCATTGCGTATTGAGTGTAGGAACTCAACGCCGCGCTTTGTTTCGACACCAGAGCGAAGAAATGAAAATATATTTTTTTCCTAGAGTGGGAATTATCCTACAACCCGTCGCGTTTACGGTTGCATTTTGTGCTTTGCGCCACGACTAGCCGCGAAAACAAAATTATTATTAATGTAAAGGAACAAAAAAAAAAAAAATAGAGCATAGAGAGCAAATATAAATAATTTGTAAAGGAAAAGTTTTTAATTTATTTCGGCGGGGAATGTGTATATTCTGATACTGATCTATTCTGTTCTGTTCTTTTACAGAGTATTATTTGAGACTAAGTTCCCTGTGCCTACTCCTATACGAAAAAAGTAAAATTATAAAAAGTAAAATATGTATTTTTTTTAGACTCATGCGGTATCCGGGATATAGCAGCGTAGGTAGAGTCCCCTCAACCTACGCTGCTATAACTATACCTATGTTAAGACATTTCGTTTCCCACTTTCCGCCGAATTTTCGCGACCAGAACCAGAACCAGAGTAAGAAAATGAAAATATCAAATAATTTGTTCCCGCGGGTGGGAATCTAACCTAAAACCGTCGTTTTTACAGTCACACGTTGTGCCACAGTGCCACGACGGCTTCATGGTTTTGATAATAACGATATTTTTTAGCTTTACGCTGAATCCCACGTACAGTAGGGTCGACAGAGAGAACTGAGAACCCAAAGACAATCGTTTCTCATTAAGACATTTCCGTTCACTAATGTCTATTAATTCTGGAGAGATTGTGAATAGATATAATAACGATTCTAAATATTTATCTGAATAACTTACCGTCGTATAACAAGATGCGTCTGAGGCGCGTGTACAGCAGGCGGCGGGTGAGGTGTCACAAGTCGGGCTCTGTGGTACTTCTCTCTCAGAGCGGCGCCAACCGCCCTGAACGGTGGTAGAGCACGCCAGCAGGTTCGCACCGCGCAGGACCCGGATACGCCGTGGCACTTACATTCACGTCGGACTAGGTCTTTGACCATCTGATAAGGAATTAATCGAAATTAATATTTAAAAACAATAAGTTTTCTTTTAAAAACTAAAAAAATATACATACGCTTTAATTTTGATTCACTTAAGTTACTGCCTGAGACCGTAAGAACAACATGCGCAAGAAGTTCAGTGAGATTTTTATTTCAAATTAATTATTTGAAGATTTTCAATTATTTGTCAGTAAAAAATTTCAATAAACACCTTTAATATAGAATAAATATTAGATGTTGATAAATTTGTTAGAATCAGTAATTGTGCTTCGGTGTCAAATAATCAATGGTCAAAAATCATTTAATTATTTTAATTTGAATGAAATAACCAAATTAACTTAAACAATGCAGCGCAAAAATTCTAGCAAAACATTTAAAATGTTAAAAAAAGGACACGTGGCGATGCCTACTTATTTTTTTTTAGGTAAACATTATATAAATCTTAGAACTCAGTCATTATGGTTAAGGGTATTTAAAAGATTTATTATTTTTGCCTTGCAATTATTTGGCTAGTTAATTTTTATTTATATAAAAAAAAAATCTACACAGAGATCAAAAGATATTCATTTTACATAGTTTATAATAAAACGTGTTTTTGCTACACTTAGCAAGTGATAATGTGAGATGTATCGCTGGTAGAACTATAATTTAAAAAATAAAAACATCCACGCAGTAGTCATCTCTCACAGAAAATTACGTCTAATAATCACCGTCATTTCCTCTATACTCGTTTATCGCAAAGTCTATGTAAATTATACATATAGATATATGTATGTTATAATTAGTAACTTGTAGCTTATATTCTTACAAGTTTTTTGTGTAACTTCACGTAATATATTGCTAATAGCAGGAAAAGCAGTGGTAAACGTAGTGTCTAGACCAGTGGTTCCCAACCAGTGGTCCACGGACCACCAGTGGTCCACAGAAGCCTAAATATGGTCCCCGAACGATTTTAATTTTACGACTGGGTATGGTGAGGCGAAGTTTCTGTTTAATTATCACAGTTAATTTTTATTATACCTACATGCATAGTGATCCCTGTTATCAAGAACGATATAAAAGTGGTCCTTGATCAAGAAAAGGTTGGGAACCCCTGGTCTAGACACTCTGTTCCCCTCGTACCGCCTCATTTTCGAGACATTTTTTATCTAGACAAAGCGCGACATTGAATTCTGCTACTGACCGCGCAATAATTCGAAATTTAGGCGGGCCTACCCTGCTACATACTTATACATACATATACAGGATAAAGCGTGAAACTCAAAATAAAAAATAGTAACTTTAAACCATAAAAATATAAGTTAGTAACCAATAAAAAAGCTGACTTAGCAAATTCTTCCATTTTCTTTTACATACAAATATTTCCCTTTAAAATACCAAGAAACCTATCGAAATGTCCAAATGGTCAATTGATTATACGTGAAGAATGTATTGCACGAGGTAGAATGCATCGTCGTCTGCTGTTTACGTCATAACTTTGTATGTACCGCAATAATGCAATGATTTTGTCCTCCGGCACCTCTCTTAGAGGCTTTGGAGATTGTCTATCTTTATTGGGTAGTAGAATTTTCTGCTTATTTTATTTATAGTATTTTATGAACATGTAGAGTCTTTGTGACTGTAAAAATGACTGGTTGTGGGTTCGATCCCCACTCGAGAAAATAATATATTTATTTAAATTTATATTTCGATTTCTTTGCTCTGGTGTCGAGGCTAAACGCGGCGTTGAGTTCTGATACTCAACACGTAATGCCTCCAGAATTCAGTAGAAAGTGAGGAACAGAGTGTCTTTACACTAGGTTCCCTCTGTCTATCCTGCTGTGTGCGGGATACAGCGTGAAGCTAATTTATTTTTATTTATTTTATTTAGAGTCTTTGTTGCGTAGTGGGACAAAGCTTGATCGTGGGTTCAAAACTTATTTAAAAGGATAAATTATTTTGATTTCCCTGATTTCCGCTTATTATGATATTTAAATATATTTTAAAAATTGGACGGAAAGTTGGAAACGAAGTGTGGTCACAGAAGCGAAGCTGCTATGTATTTTACAGTGTTATTTTGAAATTTGATATTGTAAATTAATAAAAATAAGAGCCTGTAATTTTTTTTGAAAGTATGATAATAAAGATTGAAAAGATGTGATTTTAAAGATTTTTTTTTAATATAATTGTCCGTCGTCGTCGCTAAAAAAGTATAAAAGTTGCGCTACTTAACTTTTTAAGCTTTTAATTAACTTTTTGTTCTTTCCATTACCAATTATTTTCAACTTATTCTTAACATAATCATCCAAAATTTATTATACCAACATTAGATATATCACTAAATTATACGTTAAAAAGCACTTAAATCAACATAACTATCTCAGATATCAGATTTTTGCATACAACAAATACCTTCACTGCTTTCAACCTATAATTTTTGGGTGTTTTCTCAAAATGACTACTTAGTATAATATCCTTAATATGCTAAAATGCATGTGAGTCGAAATCACGATGTGGAGATCACCTCGGGGTAAAGGTGGACCCTTATTTCGAACAATACATAAGTGGACCCCCCGGCTCGCTTCGAGGAAAGCCATGGAAAATTTCTATGATATATGATTAGGACCTATTTTGACGTATTCGTGGGAATTGGAAATATTTTAGAATTCCTTATTATTCCATAGAATTCGTTTAGCAGGTAAAATACAGGTAATATTTTTAACATTTTTAAAGTGTTATTCCACACTGAGGAAAGAAAAATACTTATTTAGAAAACGTATATTTTTTTTTTAAACAAGACGGTGGTCAGAGCGTCTGGTTTCCAGGAGGCGCGGGTTCGAGTCAAGGTACGTTCATATTTTTATAACATTTTCTAAACAGGCAATGTATGTTATAGTTGTAAGTTTGATAGTCGATAGTTTTTCGTGGAAATGATTATAATCAGAAGTTAGACAAAGTACGACATTGTGGTCTGTGATGTGTCCAAAATGACCAAATAGTGAAATTTGAATACCTATTCTGATAAAATAAAAAAAATGCTTTAAAAATTAAAGCCGTAGTGACCTCATGCGAACCACTCAACACACACGACGCCCGGTGCCGTATCCACAACGGGTTCCATTTTGATCTCTGCTAAAAACAGGATACTCTATATTTAACTACAAAGTCTTCAACAGTTTTCAGTAGTATTTCGCAAGTAGCAGGTAGTTAGAGGAAGCTTAGTGCTAATGTAAGACACTCCATTCCCCACTTACCGCCTTCTATTATTCTAGAGACATTGTCTGAATGGCGGAACTCAACATCAGAGTGAAAAAATAAATATATGAAATATTTTATTTCCTCGACTAAGAATCGAACCCACAACCAGTCGCGTTTACGGTCACACACTTGTGCCACTGCGCCACAATTGCCCTCCACCTAACCATAACCACGTTATTCTTGATAAAATTTCTTGCAAAAAACCTTACTATTTATTAATACTTTCTAGTTTTAAATTTATGAAAAATTATACACACAGGTAAAAAGACCAACGGACAACCAACAGTTAAAGAAATCGTTCGACATTACTAGAATTATGCTAATACGTGTATTACGGGGAGTAGATGTCATTTGAATGGGATATCCACCGTTCGAAAAGATTACTCATTAATGTAAAGTAGTGATTTGTTTGAATACACGAATTGAAATGGAGATTGTTATGAAGTGGACTGTATAAATAGAAATAATGGTAGAGGCTACGGTTTTTAATTACGACGTTTATGATTACACAAGGCTGTAGGTTCGAATCTTGATACTAGGTGATCTTATATAGCTAAAATGTGGATTAATGTTAGAAAATAGGCCAATAGGTTTAGTCGCCGTCGTGTCGCAAGATCACAAAAGTGTGACTGTAGCGCGATGGTTGTGGGTTCGATCCATCGATTTTTGTTCCTTCACTATGGCAGTAAGGCAAAAAAGCCCGACGATGAGTTCCGTCACACAACACGCAATGCCTCGAGATTCGGCAGATGGTGGGGAACGGAGGGTCTTAATACTAGGTTCCCTCTGCCTACCTTGCTGTAAGCGTATTACAGCGTGATTTAATTTTATTTTGATTTAATTTTCCATTGCCACTGAATATAATTTTGATGACTGAATAAACTTTTGATAACTTATCGATAGGTTAAGGTTTATTCAAGCTAGAAACATAAAAGAAACGAGTGTCATTAATTCGCTATTGCAAGGATTTAGTTTAGTAGAGGCCAGTCGTTGTGTGGGTACACAAAATGTGCCTGTAAGCCGACTGGATGTGGGTTCGATCCATACTCGAGGAAACGAAACACTTATTTATATTTATATTTTCATTTTTTGCATGAAAATTCGATGCAAAAGATTGGGCGGAAAGTGGGCAACGAAATGTCTTAACACTAGGTTTCCTCTGCCTACCCCGCTGTGAGCTGTATGTGCGTGTGTGAAATTTTTTTTTTCAAAGTATTTTGTTCCTATTAATAGAGAACCTGTAATTAGATTTAGATAGATACGATAAGCACTCGTCACTTATATCTAATCCGGAAGGGAAAAGATAATTGATAATTAATTTATTAAAATCAAATAACAGGAATAAAGAGTGGAAGACATAATCTTGTCAGATGCTTAAAGCTTAGTAAAAGGCTTATGAAAATACAGTTCCCCACTGTATTATCGCTCGCATTTAGCAGTGTAAGTCAAGGGAACCTAGTATTAAGACACGTCGTTCCCCATTTTCTACCCAAGCCGAGACATCGCGTGTGAAGTAGTGGCTAACTTATAAAAATCTCACTAAAGAAGCCTTACAGAAAAAAAAAATCAAAAAAGGACAGAAGAAAATTGGTTATTTTTTAATAGTAAGCAATCTAAAAAATGTGATAGAAGAAGCTTAAAGGGAAGATTCTAGAAAGCCATGTTTACCAATATATTTGGTATACCTCGCTCACCTTCCTGCCCACCCTGTTGTTGTGTAAGTTCATTAAGCTCCTCGCATCTGCCTCCATTTCTCTAGAGTCAAGGAATCGTCGGGAGAACCTCGCACCGTAAGCTGCTTCCCCACATCCGCCCCATTGGAACTGCTCGGTAGGACTTGGTGAACGACGTCTGTATCATACAAGCGAATAAGAATTAAGTATCAGAATGTTTAAGAATTTATTCAATTATACAAGTAGGTTATTGATATATTGTTTATTATAAATTTTATTTAAGGAAATCCATATTTATCCGTTTGTCTCGGTGTGGTCTCCAAATAAATTAACATTTTAAGTACTCAGAAATCCATATTTATAACATACGGGTTTGTCTGTTATAATTGTTGTAAAATGTTTTTTACCAAGAACCCAATACTCTCAATTAATCCTTTTTCCGCGTTTCGTCGCTTTACGTAACGTTACACTTCACGCTTTATCCCGTATATAGCACGATAGACAATCTTGCAATTGCCGCATTTTGTGCAACTAGAGCAGGAAAATGAAAATACAATACATTGAGTGGGGATCGAATGCAAAACCATCGTGCTTACAGACACAGGATTTTCCACTACGTCACGAAGACCTCAATAAGGTGGCTTTGCAAATGTATAATTTGGACTATATCCCTAAAGCGTCATATAAAATTATACAAGCTAAAAACGTTATATATGTAAAGATATTTTTTACCTATTAGAAGTACACCCACAGGCGGGCAGGTCGCCGCGCGCGCACGCTGTGCTCAACGCGTGGGTCACACCCGCTGACGTTATCGCGTACGTGAACGCCGCTTCTCTGGTAGCTAAAATTTGAAAAAATATAATTAGAATACGTTTTTGGCCTTGATACTTTATTCCAATTTTTTTGAACGGTACAACATAAGATGATTATTATATCAAAGAAAATAATAAATGCAAACAAAATTAATTTTAACCAAACAAACTGTTGTTTTATAATATTAGTATAGATAGAGGCCGTCGTGGCGCAATGGTTGGTCCTTTCGTAGAAATGAATTATTTTTATTATACCCCTCTGGAAAGACGAAGTGTAGTGTTGAGATTGCAATTCGACACACAATGTTTCGAAAATAGGACGGAAAATGGTAAAGGGAGTGTCTTACTTCTAGGTTTTCTCTTACCCAGTTTAATGCATGATAAAGCTTTAGTAGTTGTCTACTAATTTTGGCGCATTAAATTATTTGCACGCTAATGAAATATGATCATTCCCGAGCGGTAATTGAACCCACAACTATTGCGTTTACCGTCTATCTACTAAAATATAACACAGAGCCAAGATTGTCTCAAATTTATTTTATTTTTAGTTACAAATAAGCTTTCATCGTCAGAGTAGCATAATATTAGCATACTTGAAGATATATGTATGTAGATTTAAGCGCCGCTTCTGTATAAATAACTGGATCGAAGTCATCGTGCCTGAGACGATGTTAATAGGATTCTATGAAATGTGTGATAAAGAAATAGATTGGTTATTTTGTAAGTAGATAAGTATTGGCTTCACGCTTTATACTGCAAATATCAGTTAAGTTATTATGAATCTAGCTAGTGTCTAACCACTCCGGGTTAATATTAGGGTTTTTGGGCCACTCCGATATGATGTGTTTAGTGGTATTTTTTTTAGAGCGGGGAATAAATAGATAATTATCTGAAGTGGGACTCGAACCTACAGCCATCATGTCAATAGTCAGGTGCTATCCGACTGATCCATTATAATCTCAAAAATGAGATAAGTCTCTTCTTTGCATTCTTTTTGCTTATCGCATTCTTTGAAAACAAGTATCTAAAATATGTTTTTTTTTAGCTTCACGGAGTACCACAGTTCCTAATAAGACTTTCATTTTCCACTGTCTGCCAAATTCTGGAGGAAATAGAATTCAACATCGCACTTTATCCTAAAAATACGTATGTAATATAAAATAACAGTTTTATTTGTAATTTTTTTTAAATAACTTGTTAATTTTGATTTTAATCCAAAATCTAAATATTCTTTATTCAATCAGGTTATTACAAGCACTTTTAAGTCGTCAAGTTACTCCCATTACAGTACCGTCTGTCATGGACGGCAAGAAAGATTGTTTTTTTTTATATGTTACGTCAATTTTAAAAAGTCAAAGAAGTACCAGACGTTAAATTTTATAAGGCTAAGGCTCTCTATTATTAAGTCTTTTTGTTCTCCGTTTTCCACCGGAACTCTCGAATTAGAATTTAAATGCAATTTTACACCGCGAATATCACTCCCAACAGTATTTTATTATTATACACTTAAAATTAAATCAACTTCACGCTGTATCCCGCACACAGCAGGGTAGGCAGAGGGAACCTAGTGTTAAGACACTCCGTTCCCCACTTTCTGCCGAATTCTGGAGGCACAACATTGCGTGTTGAGTGGCAGAACTCAAGGCCGTGCTTAACCTCGACACCAAAGCGAAGAAATGGAAATATAAATTTAAGTAAATATTTCACATCTCCTCGAGTGGGGATCGAACCTACAACCAGTCGATTTTACAGTCACACTTCGTGCCACTGCACCACGATTATTATACACTTATACGTGTTATAAAAAAATTTATAAGTTGACTAGTATCTATCACGACGACAATTATAATTTTTGTTTATCTAATATAAAGCAGGTGGCGCTTTATCCAAATTGAGATCTAAACACCTTCATTCTACATAAAGTTACGTACATACAAAAAGAGGCCGTCGTGGCGTAGCGGCACGACGTTTGACTGTAAACGCGACGGTAGTGGGTTTGATGTCCAATTGGCGGAATGAATTATTTTTATTTTTTTGTCTTTATTACTAAATAAAGACAAAGCGTTAAGGTCCGCCACTTAAAACGTCAACTTGTCCAGAAAATTAGCCGGTGCATTGGGACGGCATTATCTGAATACGAGGTTCCTCTGTATATGCTGGATTTATATTTTTTTAGTTTCTCACTATGAAGCTTAAAAGTATAATCCAATGGTTTGTTTTATTACCAGAGCTAGAGCTAGAAAATGATATAAAATATATATTATACTATAACATAATTGACCAAAAATTATAATTTTATTACATATATTTATATATAACCGAGTATATCCCCAGCTTTATCTAATCGTGATATTTATCGCTTGTCAGCCATTACGGGTTAATAAGTCAATTAGTGATCGTGCAACGCCTGCAATATACATACATTATATGTAATATACACCTTTTCATTTGCATCTATATTAATATGAGAATATATGTAACATGAGTGGCAACATAAACTAGGACAACAGGTTCGAATTTTAAGTGAAACATAGATTTTTGACTCTAAAGTAGCGTAAGATTTTGTGAAATATTGTAAATAAATTGTATATGACATGGAGATGACATTTTAAGTGCCCGCAGTTATGAATCTGAATCAGCAGTTCCTGAGATTACACCGTCCAGTCAACAAAACTCTTCATTATCACGTTAATTATTTTATCAAAGTAACATATATTTCAAAGAAATATGTGTACCAAATAAAATTCTATATACTTATTTAGAAAACGTATAAAACTTTTTATACGTTTTCTAAATAAGTATTTTCTTTCCTAAGTTTGGAATGACACTTTAAAAATGTAAAAAATGATATAATTTATTTCCCTATATAATAAACATAGCTACTTCATTAGTTAACTAAAAAAAGAACTGTATGAGATATGCATCAAATAAATTAATCTTATCTTAATTATTATAAAGCAATAAAGGTCTATCATGTCCCACAATCAAATATTTACGAGTTACAAACAACGTATTAATAGGTTCTAAACAAAACTATAAAATATTTGTTTTTTTATTTACATAATTACGATTTCACTTCATTAATATCATAACTGAGTATCGAAAAAGGAAATGTTCATCATTCATATGAAATCAATATATTGGTCATATCTTATGTATATTATAACTATTAAAAATGCCGTAAATGTATAGATGGCACCACTGTAAACGTGACGGTAGTGGGTTTGATTGCCACTCGGGGAAAGTATTTTTTTCGTCGCACTGGTAATAAATAAAAGCGCGGCTTTGAGTTCTTCCATTTAACACGCAAAGTCTCGAAAATTGGAGATGTGCGGGGAATGGAGTTACTTAACACAAGGTTCCCTATGGCTACCCTGGGATATGGAAGATACAGCCTTAAATAAAATTAATATTAAGTATACTATAGAATAGGGCTGCTATTTAATTCCAAAATGTTTTAACAAAAATCTTGTAGTTTTGTTTAAATACAAAAGAAATTCACAAAAGATTTCCCGCCAAAACAACCTGTCATCGTAAAATGTCGGAATGTAAACAAAATGGTGCATACAAAAGTCATTCCAACATATATCTCAATTAACGTTGCGGTATAAATAATTTTCAACGGACGAAGTGACATCTCGAAAATACTAGGAAGGCGTGTGTACTCGACTTCTTTATAGGTGTAGTTTCTTTATAGGTATAATATTTTTGTCTTGAATTTATTGAATTTAATTCCTCGTTCTGGCAACAAGAAAAACGTTAAATTGTGACAAGAACAAGAACTCATACGCAACGTCTCAAAAATTAGATGGTAAGTGAAAACGTGTCTTAACGCTGGGTTTCCTCTGCCTAGGTTGTTACCTGTCGGTTGTCTTCACTCTTCTACGCTTTTCTTTTGCAAATTAGGTTGGTTGGTTGTACCTAAAATTGATTCTTTTATGGTCTGTTTATATATTTTGCCCTTTTTGGGGAAATGTATGAGGGTGGCATTTTATTTAACGTTTAATTTTAAGATAATAGTAATTATATTTTTTAATTTTTCTTTCTGCATATTTTTCCACAAATCCTTGTGGGCTTTGAGTCGATAAGATTTTATTTTTTTGGTGTATAGACACTCCATTCATCACATTTCACTCGAATGCGAACGCCGCGCTTCAACAAAATTTAAATATATATATATAATTTTCCAAACTACGAGTATGTAATATGAGTAGACACAATTGCCTTTTTCAATCAGGTCAATAGAGCTAATAATAATCTCGTTGTCTAAAAAAGACAGCCTCACGATTTGTCATGTCTGTCGGAGTAAAAGTATCTCATGGTTCTATAAATATCATATTCTATGCAAATTATGTAAAATAAAGGATACTTATTTGTTTAAAGACAAAGAACAAAACGACCAATCCTTTTCAATAAAACGTGAACATAACTCTTTTATTTATAGTCTGTATCATGATTTAATTATTTATTATAATTTTGTATCTGCGTACTACAAGAAGTTTTCATCTTGAAATGAGTTTCTAGTTCGTGATATGTGCCTTGTTTATTTTTTCACGAAATCTTAAGACATGGATTTGTGCAAATAAAACTTTTGCTTTGTATCTATTCATGTCTTTAAAGAAAATAAAAATAAAGTAATGGAAGTTATTTTATGTTGAACTGCGAAATTGAGAGCGTGATTGTTAGGTCTGTTTTGCAGATTATTTTTATTTTCGTTTATTTAACTCGTTTAGCGATGTATACACACTATTTAATAGTATAAAAAGATATAAATTCTTGTCTTCTTGTTTATTCTTGTGACTATGTAAGCTGCGAGATCCGATTTATTAGACAGAGTAATTCACATCTAAAGTAATAAATTAGAATTTTTTTTTAATATTGCTAAAATTAATTTAATAATTAAGCTATTCAAACAAAGAAATACATACGAAAATATGCAACTGTGCATAATCTATTTCAGTTGCACACTTTACTCCTATCAGTGTAGCCAAAGAGAACAGAGCACCAAACGCTACGTTATCTACATCACTCTTTCAAACAATAAAAAAAAAGTAAATAAATAAACACCGAACGAACCGAAGTTTCCCCCTGCCTCTTACAGAACTCTTCCTTCATAAATGTTATAAATACATATGATATTCAAATTAATAATTTTCAGCACTTAAGCTATAAATAAAATAAATAATTTCAATTAAATTGAATTTCCAACAAACATGTCGTGAGGTGTAAACGCGACGGCCGTTGCATTAAACAAACAAGTCAATTAGCCGTCGCGTATAAATCACACCGTGTGGGTGTGAGGCTTTCCGATAATACCTTTTTCTTGATTAACTATTTGTATAACTGTCGTTCAATTTGATGAGATTTTTATAGTGCTGTGAGAATTTTGATTGTGCTTTTATCAAAATATTGTTATTTTTATGAGAATTTATTAGAAACATCATCGTTAACTGTAGTTCGGAATATTTTTTCTCTTTCCCCTTATAAAGAAATAAGTATGTAAATCTATGCACTTTTTTATTTAGGATATTACGTGTTGAGTGGAAACTCAACGCCGTGGTATGTCTTCTTACCAGAGTCTGTAATATATAGCTGGCTAACTTAATGTCAAATGTTCAAATAAATATATTTTTAAAATTCTAGAGTAACCTAAGATATTTCCATATTGTACAGACCCCGATTGTAAACGCGATGGTCGTGGGTTCCGTCCCCACTTTGGAAAATGATTATTTTCATTTTCTCTCTCCGGTGGACAAACCGTAGCGTTGAGTTCTCAATATATTTCGAAATATTGGGAATAAAGTGCTAAGCGGAAAAAAAGTTAAAGCTATTTAAAAATCTAAACACCTTTATAAGATGTAAAAATAAAGCTCACAACTAAAATGTTGCACTATATTTCAGTAATTGTCATTACCTATTATTTAAACGATAGTATTCCTATATAAAATTAAGACCCTCCGTTGCCCATTTTCCACCGAAATAAAGAGGCATGTCGTGTTGAATGGCGGAACTCAACGCCGTGCGTTGCTTCGACAGCCGAGCGAAAAATTGAAAATATAAAGATCTCATTTCTTGTTAGCGGTAATTAAACCCACAACCAGTCCTGTCGCATTCATAGTCACATGCCTCTGCGCCACATCTGGCCTAATCATTCATTAATAATTAATAGTAAAAAATTAAAAAAAATTAAATAAATTAAATTAGCTTCACGCTGTATCCCGCACACAGCAGGGTAGGCAGAGGGAACCTAGTGTTAAGACACTCCGTTCCCCACTTTCTGCCGAATTCTGGAGGCATTGCGTGTTGAGTGGCAGAACTCAACGCCGCGCTTAACCTCGACACCAGAGCGAAGAAATGGAAATATAAATTTAAGTAAATATTTCATCTCCTCGAGTGGGGATCGAACCCACAACCAGTCGGTT
>JAATLQ010032923.1:0-15894 GCA_013421005.1 Heliconius erato x Heliconius himera | reverse complement strand
TCTGTTTATAATTAATTTATACTTTTCTTTGGTTCTTCGCTTATTCGAGGAGCAGATTAGTTAGATTTTCATAAATTTCTTGGTGTGGTGTAAGTTGCGGCCCTGCGCGGCATCGGTATAATATTATTTAAGTATTAAGGAGAGAATTGTTGGTTATTTCATCTTAGTTGGATGGTTATCTATACCGTTGTTATACACTTAATAAATTGTGGTTTTAGTTTTTTGGGATTTTGTTTGATATTGCTCGCAAAACTTATCATATTTAATGTAGAAAGGACTTTAGTTATTTCATATAGTGTCTACGTACGCGCGCAAGGAAAACGAGTAAAAAGAGTTTTCCCGGGTAAATCAGTAAAATCGATCACTGAAAGTTCAATAAAAATTAGTTCAGTTATTCTGGATATTAGCTCGGGGAAATAGAAAGACAGACAGAGACAAAATTATTAATAATGTAGCTGGTTTTGTTTATTTTTTTTATTAATATTTTACTATGGTTACGTTTACTGATATTTTTTTCATTTAAATAAGTTAGATATTTTCAAAAACAATTTCCTAAATATATCTATAAGCATTCGTTAAGTTTAAGCGGGCGAAGCCGCGTCCGGGTCCGCTAGTAACACTATATACATGTACTCGTATTTCCTATTATATTGTAAATAAAGTTAAATGCCGTATTTATTTATTTATAATTTGTGATAAAAATAAAATTTAATGTTAGTTATTTTTTTATAATTATAATTTTTTTATGTTTAGACTTTGTTTTTATCTTCATACAGTATTCCGTATACAGCAGGGCATGGAGAGAAAACTTAGGGTTTTAATGCTCCGTTCTCTATCCACCACCCAATTTTCGGGATATTGAGTTCAAGAATGACGAAGGTAAAAACCGCGCTTTATCTTTTTACCAGGACGTAACAATTAAAATATTTTTTCTCTCGATTGGGAATCTCATATACAGTCAGTCTGCTTCTGTGCTAGGATGGCCATGTTAGTTTAAAAAATCGTTTGTATATGAGTTTGTAAATTAAATTTATAACAGTTCAATCGATTTCAATCGTCATGGCTGTTATTAAAAATTAAACAATCAGCTTCACGCTGTATCGCGCGCCCAACAGGGTAGGCAGAGGAAACCTAGTGCTAAGACACTCCGTTCCCCACTTTCCTCCGAATACTGGAGACATTGCGTGTTAAGTGGCGGAAATCAACGCCGCTCTTTGCCTCTATATAGAAATGGAAATATAGATTTAAATAAATATTTCATTTCCTCGAGTGGGACCCGAACCCACGACCTGTCGCATTTAAATTCGCACTCTTGTGCCTCTGGGCCACGACTGGCTTCTGTTAAAATTGTGGTCTAACAGACCTTTATTCCATATATAGCAAGTCTGATATGGCTACTACTTTTCTGAGTTGTCAATTGTTTTGCGAAGCGTCCTCGAACTACGAAATTTCGTGAACTCACATATACGAGAACGGATGTAAAACGAGCCTCACATTTCACTTTGTATGTAGAAGTTGAAACGTTATAGTCTTTTATGTTGTGCTATAATAGAGATGCACCTTTGTTTTAGTTTCAAAGCAAAAAGAAGAATAAAATTCTGTAGCTAACTTATTTTAATTATTTCAGGTTGAAATTTGGTCCAAAGTGTACATTAAACATTCTTGTTACATACAAATAAATATATACAAAATATTTTAGGATTTTTTAAAGTATTATCAAATACTTAGAGAATGAAAAAATATTTTAAAAAATTAATAGAACCTACAACCCTACAGTCTCTTGGAAACTGTCACAGCTCTCCCCGATTAAACCATACGTTGCATCGAAATTCTTATGGATGGCTTATAATAAAAGTGACATGTTCAATACCCAAATGGTAAAAAATGGTGTAGTCACATCTAGACATGTTAAAGTGTAGCCATCCAAGTTAAAAAAAGTTGGCTATACACCGTTTGTATTATAGACAATCAATTTTAAGACCATAACAAGCTTAAGCAAGTATAATAAATCAAATTAGCAATTTTTAGTAATAAAATGATTAGTAAGTAAATTAAGATTTGATTGGAGTTATAGCGTTTAATATTATAGCGTTTATTTCTAATATTCAATAATAGTATTATAGTTATAATTTTAATAAACGGTTGAACATATTTGACAAAAATTTTGCATACCATTTATAAAATATATACCTAGATAAGTCCATAAAATTCTTTTATCCTAACAAATGACTAATTTAACGGCTATCAATTTATCTAAACACCATTTTTCATGTCTCTATTGAATGAAATATGAAAAATGCGGGAGGTACGATATCTGGCTGTAAACGAGAAGGTTGTGGGTTCGTATTGCTTTTTTTACTAGCTTTAGCAACAAGACTAAGGGCGGCATTGGGTTGCCAACAGGCGGTTTTTAGAAAATTGTTTGCTGCGTGCGGAATAGAGTTTCTTAACACTAGGTTCCCTCTGCCCCTTGATTGCAATGCAATCTTCACGATATCGCGAAGCTAACATTATTTATGTATGTATAGATAAAGGCTGTTGTGGTATAGAGACTCTCTGCAAATATGATGGTTGTGGATTAATTAAAATCAAAAATTCGTCAAAATGTATAGTTGGGTACGGAGTGTCTTATCACTACATTCCCTCTGACTAACATGGTATATCATCACCAGAGTAGCAACACTGGTGATGATAGACACTTAATAGTGGGCTATTGGCTCAAGACATTCCGTCTTTGCTACCCGACCGAGATCGAAACATTAAGTGGTGAATGGCGGAACTTAACGCCGAATTCTATCTTTTCAAAATGGGAGAAATGAAAATTAGTCATCCCCCAATCGAACTTGAATAACAATTTCGTTAACAGTATACCTTTAGTGTATGTGACAGTATTAATATTAAGTAATATCTAAGTAGAATTAAAATTATCTATAATCGAATGTTATGTGGTATGTATTTACTATACCACAGAACTATAACCTACAAAAAATTCCAAATCTGGAAACAACCTGTTATTGATCCCCAAATAGTTGTTTTTAGTTAAAACGTATAACAAAAATAGCCATACAAAATCAGCACCCCCATACCTTACACGGGTGGAATGAAAACAGTTTTATTTAATACTTTGTAGAGACAATAAAAATATATTACATGTACACAGAGTATAAAATTCACTCGTACCCAAATTGAATTGATCAGTGGTCAATTTATAAATTCTCGTTTTTACGCCACACTGGCGCTCTGTTTGAAGCAACTATTTGTGCTATACAGGTCCTTATTCAATGTTAACAGTTTTACAGTAAGCAATTTTATACAGTTTTTTCATTGAAAATATTGATATTATTGAATCCAGTCGTGGCGCAGGGAAAAGAGCGAGTCGCTGTAAAAATTACCGATTGTGGATTCGATTACCACTCGAGGAAATAAAACATTTAATGTTTTAATTTGTTAGGTTCCGCCACTCAACACACAATGCTTTTAGAATTCGGCAGAAAATAGCGACCGGAGTGTCTTAGCCCTAGGCTTCCTCTGCCTACCCAGCTACATACGGGCGTATGATGAAGCAGAAAAAAAAGTCACTCCGCCGTATAGTAGAAATCAAATCCACAAATGTCGTACACTTTTACACCTGCGCTACAATAGTATTTATAATTTATATTGTCGTCGTAGGTTTTGTAATTTTATCAAAGTTCTCTAAAATTATTTTGAAAATTAGCATCCGTGGACATATACTTGTAGACATGATGGCTTTTTTATGTTTATATGTGTATCCTACAATGTATAATTTTTTATGGTTACACCGCACAGCCACCGCGGAGAGTCGTTCAGCCACTGTCGAACTAAGAGCCTTAGAACATTTAATGGCGTTTTTTTGGAGCATACTTATCTATTTTATTATAATATGGTATCTATAAAAAAATAGCTTGGCTCTTGGAAAAACTGTTGAGAGTATATCTTTGTATAAAATTAAAATTTAATTAATTGCTAATAATAATATATAGATCTAAATAAATGTCAAAATATTTAATTTATAAATTTTAATAATATGTTTCTGTAAGTTTTATAGTTTCTAAATATCTGTGTTACTTTTCAAATGAATTAATATTGTAATAAAAGATGTATTAAAAACTACTAAATTATATTTTATATTGGTAGTTATACAGAGTGTTTCTGACAGCACCACTTTAAATGAAACTACAGTTTTAACTACTCTACAGCCTAATACAATTCAATTTTTTTTCCCATAAATGAAAAAGTGATTTTTTCTAACAAAATAAATAATAAAATTGTAATACCTCCGCATTCGCCTCATTCTATTCCATTTTTGTAGTAGTATGTGTTTACGTTGTTGGTATCTATGCGTAACTGCGTGACACGACATACAGGTATGGATAAACAACGTGAAATGAAAAAAAATCCTACGTCTAAACTGTTGAGGTATCTTGATTAATTTCTTTAGGTGTGGGTTTAAAATATTTGTCCCTATATGCTGTTCCCGTAAAAGGACCGCTGACGCCTCCACTCTGTATAGAAAATAGCCCAAACCAAAGTTTACATGTAAAAGAATTGTTTTCATATTATTTAACCTTTTACCATCTGAGACTGTAAAAGGCTCTCAGTGCGACTCTAAAACCGCTCATTGTTTCAACTCTTCAGATGTGAGTATCAGGAATATAAAGTACAAATGGATACAAAAATGAATTTTAAACTTGAAAAGGCATATGCATGTATTTGTTTAGTTTGGTTTCACAGTGGTACGGGATGGTAATTTTCTTTAAGAAATATCGTATTTAAGTCGAAATTACTGCAGCGCAAGATATTCTATTAACAAAAAAAAAAAATGAAAAACTTATTTGTAGTAAGCATATTTATTTTAAATAACTAGGCGTGTTTTACTGTAAACGACTGGTAATGGATTCAATCTCTATTTAAGAGGATGAAATATATTAATTTTTCTGGCGTCCTTGAGTTCCCCCATACAACATACAATCTTTCGATTACGGGCGAAAAGTGGAGAATGGCATATTTTCATACCAGATTTTCCTCTACCTATCCCGCTATATGCGAGATAAAGCGTAAAACAAATAAAAATCGTTGCATATAAAAGGAATTTCAGATATACGTATACTGTTACCAATATTATAAATTGTTACCAGGTCATCTAGGCAAACCTATTCGGCTCGTGAAAATCTCAATAAATTTTCCTAAACTATTTTTGTTAGGCCCACAACATGCGAGATATATGTGAAGATAAAAAAAATATAACAAAGATTTTTTGGCCATAAAGATTAGCTATGACTTTGATCGATGTCACGTTTTCGTTTTTAGCTTTCAGACTTCGTGTACTATGAAAAACCTAATGACTTATCAATACTTTCTTTTGTAACTGTTAATAATAATTTTTATGTTTCGATCGTAAAATATCTACGTAAAGTAAATGTAAATTAAATAAAGCGTGGCGTTGAGTACCGCCACTCTATATACAATTTGTCCGAATCCAACTAATAAACGGAACGGAAAGACGTATCTTGACATTAGGATGTCACGTGTAAAGCTAAATTTATAAGTAATTTTTGTTTATCATTGCTTACATAAATAAACATGTTTTTATTAAGTTACTTCAACGGCGTTAACATCTAATAAAATATTAATAATAAACATCTGTTCGTTCCCCAAAGAATCTTTTTTGTAAATGAAAAGGGACAAAGTCTAAGTGTAAATGCGAAAGTTGTAAGTACGATTTCTAATCGAAGGAATGACATTATTTAACTTATTTTCAGGAAAAGACGTGAAGCCAAACATTTATTTTAATGAAAATATTAAATGAATTAACAAAATATACACGATATTTTGTTAATTAATTTAATATTGTTAAGCGACAAAATCGAGAAAAACTTATATTTACTTAATCAAAACAAAACTGTCGATTGTTGAACTTAAATTAGCTCTAAGACGTTTGCTCATTAAATACAGCTCAAGCTTAATTTCACTTTGAAACTTACTATTGAACGTTAAGTACTAAGTAGTCTATTTAATATCGTTTGACTTATTTGAATATTTAGATATTCAAATAAGTCAAAGTAAAAATATATAATTTAGCTTCATGAACAGTAAAAAATATTTATTTCATAAATAAAGTCAAACGTAAAATCTAAATTGGGATTTTCAATTTTATAAATGTACAAATATTCTGTTAGTCATACTGGATCTTATAGTAACAACGGTTAGGAAAGGAATAGGGCAGTGTTGACTGTAAACATGATTGTTATGGGTTCGAACCTTACTAGGGGCAAAGAAAATTTTCATTATCGTCGTTGATGCCGTCGTGACGCAGGGATACATGCCTGCGACTGTAAACGTTAGGGTTGTCGGTACGTGTTCTACTCGTGTCTTAACACTAGGTTCCCAGGTTCCTTCTGCCTACCCTACTATGTGCGGGATACAAAAAGTATGTCAAGTTAAAAAAATGTCACGACAGTTTAGCGGAAACTTAATAACTGAGTGTCTTAACAGTAAGTTTTCTCTGCCTAAAAAGGCATATAGCTGGTGATTTATTTTGTAAATTAAAAAGGAAGAGATAGAAACAGATTAATAATAATATCGTTTATCAATTTTACTCTTTCCACATAAATATTCCTTTTGTAGTTATTTTATAATTTTTAAAATACAAATTTTATTTTTAATATAAAAATATGTATTTGGCGTAGAGAGCTAGCTTTTCAATATTCACTCTATACAAAAACGGTTTTATGGACTTTAACAAAATGGCTGACAACGTTATGCGATTTATTATTCGAAAACGTTGAGCCTAACAAGTTATCGTCGTAGCTTATATTGATATTACGATTACGACGATCTGAAATATATTTAGAGGCCAGTCGTGGCACAGGGGCACAAAGTGTGACTGTAAAACCGACTGGTTGGGGGTTCAATCCCCATTCGAGAAGATAAAATATTTACTTAAATTTATATTTCCATTTTTTCGCTCTGGTGTCGAGGCAGAGAGCGGCGTTGAGTTCTGCCACTCAACACGCAATGCCTGGAGGCATTTCGGCAGAAAGTGGGAATCGGAGTGTTTTAACACTAGGTTCCCTCTGCCTACCCTGCTGTGTGCGAGATACAGCGTGAAGCTGATTTATCTATTTTGATCTGAAATATATATACGTGGCTTTAAATATTAGATGTAAATTGAAAGTATAAAGGAGTACCGTTATCTTAAATTTTTTAATGGGGAATGGAGTGTCTTAACACTAACGCTCCCAAGTTTCCTATATCGACCATGCTATGTGCAGGATACAGCGTGAAGATAAAAAAAAATAATATGTAGAGGGGTGGAAAGTGAAAAACGGAGGTCACATACGTTATTCTCAAAGAAATAGCGGCCTAAACTTAAATTTACGATTAATGTAAATTACGTACGACTAACGTAACGTAACGTAACGACTGTGATAAAGAATTTATTTAGCGACCCCACGCTACTTTGCCTACTTGAATTACACAAATATTTATTTCATATTATTTAAGAGTGAGCAAGGGAGAACCGATTGATTTATTTAGTTTTTATTTAGTATGTTTATCCATACGTTATGCACTTAATAAATCGTAATTAATATTTTTCTATTCTTTATTTTTATGATGCCCCATGACCTCCTCACAATACCACTAATAGTAGCTAGGCTCATAGTGGTTAGTGAAAGTCTCGTAAAAATCGATTTAATTTATATAGAGATTAGATAGGACAGAAACACATACAAATATTTTGAAATCACAGACAGATACTTTTATTTTTTTTATATGTATAGATGTGACACCACACACACTTGTATCAACTTTGTCGTTTGCTCATTAAATTTTTAATTAAACAACTTTTAAATTTTTAACTAATGTGTATTCACAACACTAATTGGCTTATTTCAAGTTTCATATTGAAAAGTTTAAATTCTTAAATAGAAATTATACTATACATTTTTGGAAATCCAAATATTACTCGTTATGTCAACAGTTTTTTTTAGTTAAAATATTTTTTTATAAATTAAATTAATTTATTTATTGCTCAGTTGGAATAAAAAATCTTTTATATTAGTAATAATGTTATAAAAAATATTGTAATAAAAATTATAAAAAATTGTAAAATTGTAGTTAACAAAAGTAAACAACTATATAATTCTTAGGGTTCCGTGCCTAAATATATGCGTCTACGGTCCCTTGGAGCAAAGGAAAAATCAACACAATCAAAAGATAAAGCATTTTGCATGAAAATCGCCGCGTAATCAAACTCAATATTAATTATATTTATTTACTCTATGTGGAATTGGAAATTACAACTGCATAACTAAACAAACAAAAAATATTTTTTTTAAGCTTCTAAAATCTTAATTTTAAACAAAAAAGTGTAGATATTAAATATTTCATATCCAAGACGTAGCTTTACGTAATAACATAGTATCTAGGTAGCTACTGGTTTACCGATTCTAATATATACTTTTACCTGCAAATACAAGAAATTGTAGAACTTATTATAACTATAACGTAGGTTAGTAATGTAATAGATAACTGATGAAGTTCAAAATTCATCTCAATTAAAACGTTGAAACAGATTCACCCTTTTCCTGCGTATAAGAATAGACACCTGCGTATAAGGGAACCTAGTGTTAAGACATTACGTTACCCAATTTCCGCCCAATTTTATAAGACATTGTGTAAATAAGATCTCCATTTTGTTTAGCGGAGAAATAGAAATAATTTAAATATGATATCATATTGAGGCCAGTCGTGGCGCAGCAGCAAGAAAGCAGGAGATTAAATATTTACTTAAATTTATATTTCCATTTCTTCGCTCTGGTGTCGAGGCTAAGCGCGGCGTTGAGTTCTGCCTCTCAACACGCAATGCCTCCAGAATTCGGCAGAAAGTGGGGAACGGAGTGTCCTAACACTAGCTTCCCTCTGCCTACCCTGCTGTGTGCGGGATACAGCGTGAAGCTGATGATATCATATTATGGTAATGGTTCCGATCTACATTATGATTTTAAAGTTAAAGTAGTACTATGTCCTAATGTGCCGCGACAATTCAATATTGCCAATAACAATAACATTTTATAATTATTGTAACTAAATCATTTTGAAGTATTCTAATATTTATTACAATAAACATACTGAAATATATAGGAAAGAAAAATACTGAAAATACTGAAATATATATCTATAAGAAATGTATGTATTCGCATTTTGTTATCGATCCAAGCAAATTTAAATGAAGAAAACCATATAAGAAATTAAAGATATTATTAAATTATAATTATCAAAACTGAAAACCAATTAAAATACAAAAAAAAAACTTAAAAAAATCTGAATAATACGTCGGTGGAGTTAGTCAAGTTTGGACCAACAGTCTGTGACTGACTGAGAAGTTTGGACAACTTCTTAACTCGCTCGAAAACAGAAAGAACGAAAGAACTTCCTTGTGTTTCGTATAGAAATTATGTTGGTTGGTGTTCTGTGCTCAGGTGATCGAAATATACGAAATGTCTTTCATTAAATTAACGTCGTGTTAAATATCTAACTTCCTTTTAATTGGTTTTTTAATAGAAATTCTTATTATTATAGTATATCTCAATAGATATACTATAATAATAATAAGAGTTTCTAAGAAGAAAGGCGTTGAGGTCGTGGCGCAGTAGCGTAAGCGTAGAACTGGAAACGCGACAGGTTGAGGGTTCAATTCCAAGACGAGAAAATGAAATTTGAATATTTATAATTCCGCGGTCACACAACACCACTAAACATGCAATGCCTCTAGAATTCAGCGGAAAGTGGCGGACGGAACATGTTTTGATGGGAACGGAGTACCTTAACGCTAGGTTCTAAGTTCTCAGGTTCCCTCTGCTTATCATGCTATGTTTGAGATACATCGTAAGCTAGCTACAAAAATATATTAAAATACCTCTTCTCTAAATCAAATCAAAGTTGGTCTATGGTATGGCTATCGACTAGTTCACGCATGATAGCGCAACAAACAAACATACTGATTTGTCATATTAAGTATTTAATTGGTATAGTAGTAATAATTTATTATATACTGCTCAGCGGCGTTTCTTGATATTCAGCAGGCACACACTCGCTCTTTTTAATTATCAAGTGCTAACTCGAAGACATGCTTTTTCAAGTAAAACAGAGAGATGCCAGATCTACACTTCGACCAATAAAAGGCATTGTTCCTCAGGGTTCAGTACTTGGCCCTGTACTTTACAGTATATTTACATCAGTCTTACCAATAGACCTAGATAGAATAACCATAGTGACATACGCTGATGATGTAGCTTACCTCGCTAGTGGTGATCTCCCATCAGCGGCCAGCAACAAGCTTTAACGCCTACTTGACGACACTCATAGGTGGATGAGAATGTGGCTGGGCAAGTATTAAAAAATCGAACCACACTATGTTCACTCTGAGAAGGGTAAACTCCTCTCAGATTTAAAAATAATACACTGCCGATGCACACAGCCAAAGGCCTTCTGCAGATCTAAAAAGTATTTAAAAGTAGTAAAAGGTATTTGTATGAACAATACAAAAATACTTTTGCCCTGACCTCATATGTAACTTTTTTATTTGTTAATGTATGTCGACGAGACTTTTACTAAATTTATACATTTATATAATTAAAAATATATTTAATTTTATAACAGTCATACTGTTTCTCAGTCGTCTCATTACTCTAGGACGATGCAGGTGTGAAGGGATCGGGGTGCAAAAACAATAAAACGTAGCGTTTAGCAGTCAATGCCAAAGTTTCTTACATTTCCAAACCATATACAGGATGGAAGTGTCAGCACCACTTCAAATGAAACCACAGTTTTAACTACTCTATAAAAGCACAACAATTAAAAAGAAAAGATTTTTCTCAAAAATTAAAAAGTGATTTTTTCAAATAAAATAATTAATAAAATAATTGTTATAATATAAAACGCCATTTGTCAAGAATGACGTACGCACACATAAACCTATCAAAGAGAAACCGCCGCATACGCCTCATTCCGAAATCGAATCGTAGGTATTGGCGGCAAAATTCAAAGAAAACTAAACAAAACCAGCTACATTATCAATATTATCAAAGTAAAATAAATATTTATAAGTATTAAAATTAAATGTATTGTGCTATGTTTTTGCAAGTGCATGTGGTTATTTACATAATACTCAAATAGAATAAAAAATAATTTTATATTTTTTGTCTCTGTCTGTCTGTCTCTCTATTTCTCCGAGCTAATGTCCAGAACAACTGAACTAATTTTTATTGGACTTTCAGTGATCGATTTTATTGATCGATTGATCGATTTACCCGGAAAAAATCTTTTTACACGTTTTCTTTGCGCGCGTATATAGTTAAGTACTATATGAAAAAACTAAACTTTCTACATTAAACCTTTCTACATTAAATTCGATAATTTTTACAAGCAATATCAAATAAAATTCCAAAAAACTAAAACTAAGATTTATTAAATATATAACAACGGTATAGATAACCTAACTGAAATAACTGACCATTCTTTCCTTAATACTTAAATAATATAATGCCGAGGCCGTGCAGGGCCGAAACTTACACCACACCAAGAAATTAATGAAAATCTAACTAATCTACTACTCGAATAAGCGAAGAACCAAAAAATATATAAATTAATAATAAACAGGAAATAACCACATAAAAAATAACAGTAGATCAAAAATGTATAAAAAATTATAAAATCGTCAACGTCATCTGCCCGTTGGGGTCGGTCATACCGTGCGGTTCGTAGGCTAGCTTATTTTGAATTAGTATAATTTTAATCTAGGTGAAATGCGGTGATTATTATATTTATTTTGATAAGGATTGAATACGAAATTATAATATTATAATCTAAAAAAAATAATTAAATATATAAAAATGGTTACTATGGCTCAACCTTCAAAGATAAACATACATCATCGTGGACTTTTTAGATTTTTTAAAAATATTTTAATAAAAATAAAATTAAAGAAAAAAAATATTTTTTTAAGAACAATCTTTTATTATTTGTTATTAAATAGAACTAAAAAGTTAGAAATAAATTTACTGTAATAAAAAACATAACACTTAAAAAATAATAAAAGCGTGTTACATTTTGATGATATAATTAAGAATATTCAGTACTTCCTTTTCCTCTGGCATATCAAATTTAAAACGAATTTATGTCAAATTGATTATTCAACGTATTCTCTACATTTTACACCTTATAAAAATTTTCAAGCCAACATAACATAATACAGAGTGGAAGTGTCAGCGCTCCTTTTACGGAACTGAATAAAGATGGGCTTAAAATATTTTACACTATATGCTGTATTTAGGGTAAAATTATTTAAACCCATACCTAAAGAAAATAATTAAGATAAGATAAAATTAATTAATCAAGAAATGATTGAAATGAAAGAAAAAATGTATGAAGGAAGCAACGACTGGGGAATAAGGTAAAGGGAAAAGAGGCTTTAGCAAAAAGCGCGACGAATAGCAGGATGATGAAGTGCAAGATGCTGTAGAAAGAAAGTAGAAAGCATCGCAGGATTATAAAGTCTCAGGTTAGGATGAAACAGAGATTACAAAAGATACTATATGTCCGTAGTATATGAAAGAATATATTATTTTAAATAAAAAAAAATGACATAATTTGACAGATTAAGAATTTATATCAAAACTGGTATATTTTTAGTTTAATATGGATTTAAAAAAAAAACATCACTATAAATTTAAACCCACTATCAAGTCATAACTTCACATTACGTGAAAACCATATTATAAATCACTTACCATTGTTCGCTACAAAGCAGTGAGGAAGTGTGTTCTGCTTCAGGAAATTATTTGCAGAACTATTCTCTGGAAATATGAAACACTTTTCAAATAGAAAATATTGAATTGGAGTGTTGAAAGTTATTTGAAAGGAAAGTTTCGAGTCAATTTGTATATGCATCTTATTTTCGTATGTTAGATTTTGACAAGTATCTGATTATACTATGTAGTGTTTATTATTTTTCTATATTATTCGGCTTAATCCGCGGAGTCACGTAAACATTCGGGTTATTTTATATGTGCTAGAAACTAGCATTCATATTTATAATATTAGTATGACGATTATATACTATTTGAAATAGTATTAGTGAAACAAAGGAAAAAGTTGTGATAAACTACTTTGTTGTCCTGTTACTGTTGTATTGATTGGAATATGAAGTAGTTTTTAATATTATACAAGATTTATATTTGAGTGATTCTTTGATTACTATACCATTTGACTTTTTATGTGTACTTACGTCCAGCAGCCATCAATGTAGCCAGAATATAAAAAAAAATTGTGATTGTTTTCTGAAACACATATTTATAAAAATAATAAAGTTTATTTTGCTTAAATCCAAGGCTCCTCCGCGATGCCGCATAATAGCAGTCATTTCATAATTAAAGTTGTCCCATACTTGGCAAAGTTTCGAGATCATCTAATCTGCGTCTTATAAGCCTCACTTAATATTCCGCTTCACACTCGCATCGATCTGTGGATTAAGAGTGATACTAGGGCTTCTATAATATTACATATTTGAATATATATATTCAAATATGTAATTTTTTTCATTATATTATTTACATTATCTATATATTTACATAAATATGAAGACTATAAACTCAACCGGTGTAATTTCTACACGTAGGACTGAAATACACTTTGTGCCCTTGCGCCATGACTGGCCTCCCTCCTCCTCTGGCTCCCCAGTTTTGTATTTCATTTCTCAATTTTCATTATTTAATTCATAATTAAAGGGAAATTCTATGAATTCTAAGTAATGGTAAGAATTTATGTTATAATTAAAATACAGGTTAAGATGGAACAGTTGACGCAGAAGAAAAGCTTATTTTTCCACACCAAGCTAAATATTTTCAGAATAACTTAAATAATTTTTGCTTAGAATATGAACTCACATTCAAAATAATATTAACTTGGTGCGTAATAAAAAGTAATATTTCGCCATAATATCATAAATCAACGCCTTATTTACCGTTTCCATCAAACAATTTCGCATAATGAGAAGTATAGAAGATAGATGATAAATTTCACCAACATATTGGGACTTGGGAAGGTTAGAGAGAAATGGGTTCAGCGTCGTGTTCTGAAACTGCGCCCTTAATTTGCATTATCATTACATTATAATCCTTATTCTTTTGGTGATAAGACGAAAATCGTGTGAAGTGATTCACATAAGCAGTTCACGGCGTAAATTGGTGGAAGGTTAACAAATATGTTATAGGGATGCGGAATTTATGATTGGACTGCCATTTTTTTAGCTTAAGTGGATGAGTACACGTTATGGTAATCGTGGGTGATAATCTAAAATTTTATCGCTTATTTTGTGCGTGTGATGTTGTGGCATTATGAAGGCATACCTTTGTTGACTGTAGGTGTAGCTTGTGGGCATAATTTAAGTTTTATTCTGCGTAGCATGGTGAAGACAATTAAGTGTCATGGCACTTCATTGGCCGCTTTTCGCTCGAATTTGAATCTTTGTTGATTGTGGATATAGCTCGTGGGTTTAATCCTTAACCACTGACGTACGTATGTGATACGTCACTTTAGCGGTTTTTATTCAATGTGTAATTTTTCGCAGAAATTCGATCCTGCCTTTTTTTTTAGTTTCCTAGTCACGAAAGATGCGTGTGAAGCAGTGGTGTGCAAATGCGTGTCACATGTCTAAGCAGGTTAATTCTAGTACCTGACGTTAGTGATATGTAGCGTCAGTGTCAGTGTGATTTTTTATGATGAACTGAATATGGTTGTCCGTAGATAAAATTTATCATATACGGTCTAATTCAAATTCCAAGCCATCATTAGCTAAGAAAACACAGTGAGTTTAAGTCGACAGTACCAATAGCAAAAATTACATAATCTTGACTTCGTGGAACGAACGAATAATTGCGGCGGTGGTCGCGACGTCACAAATTTGACATGCACTCTCGGCTCTTATTGGACGTATCTTAGACAAAGATAAGGCGATGGAAACTGGACAACCAATACTAATACTATCTGTATATGTTAACTGACACAATTTATAATTAATAATATATATATATAAATAGGTTAACCAGAAGTACACTATTAATTTAAAATAATATATAAATTCTACTCTCATATATTTAGAGCACTGATTCTCAACGACTGTGACGCGGCACTTTTGTGTGCCGCCAAATTTCAAAAGTGTGCCGCCAAATTTTGCAAATATATAATAATATTAATATTATTAAAGTATACCATTTAAAAAAAATAATATTTTTAACATGAATATATATTTAAATCCACAAAAAAATAAATTCCTAAGTTTAAAATTTTTGTCATAAACTATTAATATGCAGTAAATTTTTATATTTTTCTTTGTGTGCCGCCAAATTTTGAAATCGTTAAATATGTGCCGCAACAAAAAAAAGGTAGAGAATCATTGATTTAGAGTATTGATATAAATTACCTGTTCACAAATTAATTAATTTAGCTTAACGTCTCAGTTGTTTGCCCCCAGTCATAAATTGGGATTACGCAAAAACGTTTAGAATCTTGTTAAACACAGCGCTGCCAAAATTCAAATACCATGGATTTAAAAATAAAAAACTTATATGTATATATAGTTAGGAGTGTTATTTAATGTTAGGAATATTATGTTGGTTACGTATAGATTCCTATACGACATCTACTCATCACGCCACTATGACGCGATAGCGTCATCAATTATTATTATTAGTCTACCCTGCAACTTATTTGTGAACGATGATATAAAAGGTTGCACGGGCGTTGTACATTCAGTCTTGGCTCTGGTGTGGTTCAGAGTACTACTAGTACTCTGCCACTGACTAACCTCGACTA
>JAATLQ010032922.1:0-15894 GCA_013421005.1 Heliconius erato x Heliconius himera | reverse complement strand
GAGGAGCGAGTTGGCGCCGAGGCGGTTGGGGCTCCTCCTTGCATACTCACGTCTCTCAGAGGGGGCTGCTGGTCCCCGGGGCGGCTGGTGTCGGCGACGGTGAGCGCGCAGGCGCGGCCGAACACCACGATGTCGAGGAGCGAATTGGCGCCGAGGCGGTTGGCGCCGTGCACGGACGCGCAGGACGCCTCCCCCGCCGCCAGCAGCCCCGGCACCACGCGGTCTTGCCCGTCGTGGTGGGTTATCACCTAACGGTCAAAATACAAAATGGTAATATAGATGTGTTGTGTGTACACATACTAAGATCGTAAGAGGAAGTAAACGGAATATCCAACACAAAGAAAATTTCTCAAACTAGTAGTTCTTAAGGTTTGTGTCAACCAAAAAACTACACACAAACTGACGCCCACACCGACAAAATCATGACAGTTTCAGTTACGCCAAAAATATGTTTAATGTACAAACTAATAAAATAATATAATTAATAATATACATGTACACAAACGAACCTCTCCTCTAAAGTTTGTGGGTGTTCCGCCCATATTGTAGTGTACGGTGGGCAACACAGGTATGGGTTCCTTGGTGACGTCGACGCCGGCAAAGATCATGGCAGTTTCAGATATGCCGGGGAGACGTTGTTTGAGCTGTTCTGGCGGCAAGTGGTGCAGTTGAAGGTGCACGTGGTCCTTTTCGGGGCCGCAACCGCGACCTGAAAATAAATAAACAAAATGAAATCTTATTATCTATACTAATAATAATGTTAATCGTTTCAACATATCTCATCGTTTGTGCAGTCAGTTACCCAAGGCAAATAGAATGAATTATACACATTTTTCCAATTTCAACACAGGGATGTAGCGTCATCTAGTAATCACTAAATAATTGATAATTAAAAAACTTCCGACACAAAAAGAACTTTAATTATCACATCTTATAATCAATTATCAAATCTGATAGTCTTTAAGCAATTGAATATATTTTCTTGAATCAAGAACACTCTATTAAATAACTTTTCAAACAAAAAATAAACTAAATCAAAATCAATTCTTCATTTAAGGCAGATACATATATACATACATAGACGTATAATATAATATATAACAAACTTCTGTTTTCGTAGGGGGTCAAAAATAACCATATAAAAAAATTACCCTCCATAATCTCAACAGTCATAGCCCTAGACACAACGTCCCGACTCGCCAAGTCCTTGGCGACGGGCGCGTACCGCTCCATGAAGCGTTCTCCCTTGGCGTTGACCAGGAAACCACCCTCACCACGGCAACCCTCCGTCATGAGACAACCAGCGCCGTAGATTCCTGGGATATTGATATGCTAATTAGAATTTTATCTTTTAAACTAAAAATAAAATAGAAAAATTAAAATAAAAAAATACGTAACAATAGTTTTTTGTGTATTTTTAATTTTATTCTAGGATTTTTATTCTTCAAGAAAAAAATGAAAGGCTGATCTAACATTTTGGAAAAGTCTAAAAAATCTATCAATTTACAAAATTATAACCATATCAACAAGCATTGAACTAAAATAGGCTTTATACTGTATTTTTTTTGCTTAAACTGTATCCCGGATACAGGCTGAATTGAACGCCGCATTTTGTCCTGTTGCAAGAGCAAGGGGATTAAAATAATGCATTTACCCTGAGTGGGAATAGCTTACTAAATAGGTTTGTTCATTATAAATCATCTTCTTACAGCATCGTGCACACAGCAGGATAGGCAGAAGGAAGTCTCCATTTTCTGCCGAATTATGGAGGCATTGCGTGTTGAGTGGCGAAACTCAACGCCCCAACACCAGAGCGAAGAAATGAAAATATAAATTTAATAAATATTTTATGTCCTCAAGTGGGCATCGAACCCACAACCAGTCGAATTTACCGTCACAATCAGTCACATTTGAGACCTTGCCACGACTGGCCTCTTTTATTATAAATTACTTTTTATCCATTATAAATATATATTATAAAAAACATAACACCAATAATTTCTTCAAAACGCTCCTGTAATAATAAAGTCCCCCAACAAATGGCGATTACCAGTGGGGTGGAACTGCACGAACTCCATGTCCTCGTTCTGCAGGCCGGCGCGCGCCGCCATGGCCGTGCCGTCGCCCGTGCACGTGTGCGCCGACGTGCAGCTGAAGTACGAGCGCCCCGTGCCGCCCGTCGCCAGGATTGTGTTCTTTGCTTGGAACCTATAAATATTTTAACATTTTTTGTGTTATGCTATACTAAAAATAGAATACAGATTTAAATGAAAAAAACCGATAAAAAATTGTTCGTAACGAAGACTCAAACGTGCGCGTGAGACCGTCCAAATGTTCTGAAAAGTGAGCCCTACTACTGCATTTGATATACAATACTTAGCAATCTATCACGAAATTATTATATGTTTATTAAAACTTTTCTACATAGTTCGCATAGTAATAATCTTGAAATGTTTTAAATTTCTAAAAGAAAAATGTAATTTAATGATTTTTAAAAAAATATTAAATATTTTTGACATTTTTTTCAAGCGTCATTTCACACTTAGGAAAGAAAAGTACTTATTTAGAAAACGTATAAAACATTAACGTAGCGGGATTTGTACCCGCACCTCTTGGAAACCGTCCAGGCGCTCTGATCACTAAGTCATACCTTCTCATCAAGCTACGTCGAAATTCTTATATACTTATTACAACTTATGTCAAAACCGCGTTTAGCCTCTTTGAAGAAACATTAAAATTACTAAATAACTATTTTACCTATGTAAAGTTCCATCTTCGAGGTTTAAGGCAATGCAGCCTTTGCAGACACCATCTTCCATCAACAGGTCCAAGGCAAAGTATTCAATGAAATATTCGCAGTCGTATCGTAAAGATTGTCCATACAGTGTGTGCAACAGAGAGTGGCCAGTTCTATTGAAATAAACAAATATTGTAGAAATTAACAAAACATATTAAAACCCTAAAATTAATATTTATCGAATACATCAAATAATATAAAATACTAATACATAAATCTACATATCCATACATATATTAGAAATTTAGAAGTAACTCTGTTTGTCTGCCTGTGTCGGATTGCACGACCAACTGCTGATCCGATTGTGATAAAATGTCATATAGAAATACTTGAGGGTCTTGGAATTAACATGGGGCATTTATTATTTTTAATATTAGGAATTTCCTTTAGTTACTTTTAGGTCAGTCGTGACGCAGGAGCACAAAGTGTAACTGTAAACGCGCTGGGTTTTGTGGATTCGATCCCCAGTTGAGGAAATTAAATATTATTTAAAAAATTTATTTTTATTTCTTCGCTCTAGTGTCACACCACACAACAATTTTGAATTATTTTTATTACTTTTACCTAATTTGTTTGTTAATTTTAATTACTGAGATATTTTTACTATGATTAAGAATTTATTTTCATTTAGGCTTATACTTGCTTTTTAATCCTATTGAAAACTAAAAATAATTTCATACATATATTTAATAATAAAAATATTTGTATAATTCAGGCGGGCGAAGCCGCGCAGGTCCGCTAGTCCCTAATATATTGATGTTGTATAATAATATTCATAATGAATTGAAAATGATAATGCTATAATTACAAATAGTTATATTAAATAAATTGACTAAAATGATGTCCTCATATTGGACAATTACTAAACTAATAATCTTAAACAGATTTTTTAAATATTCGTAAAGATTTCGAATGTGATTAAGTGAACAATGTCTCATAGAACTTAATTGAGTATAGCAACATACTGGACATGCCTACCAGACATAAGTCTTGAAAAAAAATTCAAGCAACTATTCCATTTTTGATACAAAATAACACTATTTATAAATTATTAATAAAATACATATAAATCACCTGTCAGCCACAGCGCAGCATCTATGAGCCTGACCACCTTTGCCAAATTTCAGAGATTGTCCACCAAAAGCTCTTTGGTATATCCTGCCTTCAGGTGTTCTTGAGAATGGCATACCATAGTTATCGAGTTCAATTACAGCATGAGGAGCTTCTCTAGTCATGTAGTGGATGGCATCCTGTTAAGTTTATTAAAAAATATATTATTCTACTTCTTTGTTATGTCTATATCATAATATACCAGCATTTTGAGACACAAATGCAGTCAGCATTTGAAACAATTATTTCTAGCATTCTATACTTCTGTTTACATTCATGTGACTAGTCTGAATGTTATTAAGAAAATTTACATTTCCATATTACAAATTGATAAACATATATTTTTAAAAATCCGTTTCATGCTGTATCCCACACACAACAGGTTGGGCTGAGGGAACCTAGTGTTAAGACACTCTGTTCCCCACTCTCCGCCGAATTTTGAATGCATTGTGGGTTGAGTGGCAGACCTCAATGCAAAGCTTTGTCCCTACACCAGAGTGAAGCAATATAAATATAAATTCAAATAAATATTTCATTTCCTCGAATAGGGATTGAGCTTTAAACCAGTTGTGTTTACAGTCACAATTTGTGCCCCTGTGCCACCACTGGCCCATCTACCAAATATTTTTAAGTTATGAAATATTATAAATGTTTAGGAGGCCAAATAAAGCTACTGCTACTTGTTAATCTTCATAATCCTTGGTAAGACAAAGTGTTTTTTAAATATGTAGTATTGTGAGCTATCTTATGGTAACATAATGAAATTTGTTAACTATTTAAGTTCAAAATAATTTTTCAGCATACTCAAATCTATTATGTGCTAACAGATTTGTCTATAACAAAATATATTTTTATAAATACAGTATTTAATAAAATAGCATAGCTATCCTCACAAATTATACAATACGAACATTCCTTTGTAGAACTAGTGTGTAAAGGCTTAATTACATTCTGGTAATTTCCACAATAATACACTAAACATATTAATAATGTTTATTCACCTGATCACCAAGCCAGTCAGACCCTTTGACAGTATCATACATGTGCCATAACCAGCTGTCTTCTTCCATGTTGCCTGAAATATTAATTCATATTGACCATTATGAACATAAAGCTTAAGATATTTAAATAGATCTCTTATTTTAAGTTTTATATAGTATAGAATTTTAAGTTTTGTTATCACTTTATTTTTTCAGCTTCATGCTTTTTTCCTCTATAGCAAGGTAGACAGAGGGAACCTAGTGTTAAGACAGTCCATTTGACTGACTTTCACTGAGCTTTGTCAGCATGAGTATGAATATAAGTTAAAATACAATCATTTTTCCAGCAGTCAACCCAGAACCATCACATTTATAGTCAGATAGTATTGTGATTCAATTTAATGTATACAAAAAATAATAATTGAGTGACAATTAAGTTATTAAAACTAACCTAAGGCAGCATTGATGCCACCCTGAGCTGCAACAGTGTGAGATCTTGTTGGAAATAGTTTAGTTACAACAGCTGTCTTAAATCCTTCTTGGACTAAGCCAAAAGCAGCTCTAAGACCCGCCCCACCAGCACCAATGACCAATGCATCATGTTTGTGGTCCACCACTTGGTAAGATTGTGATGCATTTGAGTTTACAGATGCCTCTTTCAATGGTGATGCACCCCCAACAGACAGATGGAGGTTCCTATATAAATAGGATGCCTAAAACAATAATAATTTTACTTAAAATAATCCAAATAGTCCTAACAAGGCAAAGTAGTAATCTACAATTATATAAAAGGTAAGATAAATTTTTGAACAAGTATGTCAATCAAATGTTGATAGTAATTTAAAAAATAATGAACGATGAGATAACATATGCGAGATGAAAAGCTTTATGACAGTAATTTTACATCCACAGCATGCTGTTCCCCCAAAACATTTTTGTCGTTAGATTACATAACAAATAATAATTTATACGCAATATTATAAATTGTATACAAACCAACGAGGCGGGGCTGCGGGCCATAGCTGCTTTCATTAATGCACTCATGATGGAACTCTCTGTCCGCACCGGAGTACAATTTTTTATTACTTATTCTAGAATATTTGCGAGGCCGACATTCACTCGACTACTTTTTGACGACTGACTGGAAAGTGGAATGGAAACTGTCAAAGTTAATAGGAATATAGATTAAAATTTAAACTTTATATTATTTTAAATATTATAGGAATACGGTGTTTTTATATAGTGTAAGTACTAGTCTACAATAGGGCTAATTGTTACTATAAAATAAGGGAAATTGTCTTATCTATATATGAAATGTAGCAATAATAATAGGTACAGTGTAAATATAAGTAACCTGAATTAAATCATAATTCAGCTTTGTTTTCAGTTTTATTTCAGTTTAAATATTATTTAGTTTTTTTTGTACGTACCTAATTACATATTCATATAGGAGGACACTATTCTACTGTGCATAAAATAAATATCGGTACGGTATCTACATCTTCATATTTTCTTATCTGCAATAACAAATTTTATCCGAATTCGAATATGTCAAAATATAAAGAAGTATCTTGTTTATGGGCTTCAAAACGTTGGTCCCAATTTTAATATTAAAGTTGCTAAAAATAAATCAACAACACACATTTTCTGTTGGTTATAAGATTGTTTACTGCATTAGATGAATACTTAAAAAATCGACATAAGGCAGACTAATGGCTGACAACCTACATAGCGAAGGTTTGTCTGAAGCAGAAAGATTTAAAGGTAAATATTTTGATACATTAATATATACTATAAAACTTGTATATTGTTATTATTCTAACTGTACTTTATCAAATTAACCCATATTGGTATTTATTTCATGCTTTTAAGTCTGTAATGCTTCTTTACAGAGGAGGAATTGGCTCGAGAATTGGAGCATAGTGATTCCAATGAGGATGATTCTCAAGAGATATCTTTAGAAATAGAAGAAAAATTACTTAAAGATGAACCAGAATGTATGATAATTATCTTACATCTAACCATTTTAAGACTAATTAAAAATGTATATTTAATTTAATCTTTATTTGTAGATACAACACTGGTCAATTACGGAGAAAGTATACAAACTGATGAGCGGATAGTTACTGAACAATTTACTGAGAGCTTACATAAAGATGATATTGAGGAAGGTCTTGGTAATGTCTATACAAAAAGTTCTGACTTCCTAAATGTACAACACAATACTTTAACTGATGCTTCTGATCACTATGACTCTTATATAAATGACTATACATTTGACAACACTACTATAATAGATGACAGCCAGTTAGAGACCAGTGTGCATTTTGATGTGAGCGAGCAAAATATTGATACTGATATAGTGCCAAATATTAGTGAATTATCACAAAATGAATCTTCTAATAATAATGAATATCAAACAACAGAAGAAATGCTTATGAGTGAACGTGAAAGGGAGAAAAAAACTAAAAAGGAATTGGAGGAAGAAGAAAGAGAGAAAATGCAGTATGTTTTAAGAACTAATTTTCAAAATGATTCTAATTGATGATTAATAAGTTTATATATTATATTGTATTTTGGTTCTCTTCCCAAAGATCAGTGTTAAAATTTATTTGAATTTGCATAGACTGCAATATTGAGTTTTCCAATAAACTGCATGTTGAGTAGTGTTACTCAACACTGCCTTTTGTCTTTCCAGAGCCATGCAATGAAACTTATATTTATATATACATACATCTATTTACAGCCTATATACCACACACCATTTTGTGACTGACTATAAAATGTAAAGATTGTGGATTCTATAATCACTCTGAGGAATATATTATTTTCATTTCCCTGCACTGGCAATACAAAGCATAATATATAGTCCTGCCACTAAACATGTTATTTTGAATTTGAGTAGTAGAGTGTAGATACTTTTTGCTATATACAGTACACAATATTAGGTTGAAAAATAATAATATTATATTATTATGAATAAATTATATATTTAAAAACTTATTTTTCAGAGTATTAGTATCAAATTTCACAGAAGAGCAATTGGATAGATATGAAATGTATAGACGAGCAGCATTCCCTAAAGCAGCTGTTAAAAGATTAATGCAAACTATAACAGGATGTTCAGTTGGTCAGAATGTGGTCATAGCGATGTCTGGTATAGCTAAAGTTTTTGTTGGAGAAGTTGTTGAAGAAGGTAATAAATATATAAAAATTAAAATCATTTTAAACATTTTTAAAGTGTTAATCCCCACTTAGGAGAGAAAAATACTTATTTAGAAAACATATAAAAATTTGAATGTAGCAGGACTCTAACCCGCGGCTCCTGGAAACCGACCAGGCGCTCTGACCACCAAGCCATACATTCTCATCGAGCTACGTCGAAATTTTTATACGCTTGTTACAACTTATTTATGTTGTTAGCATCTCTGTAGGGAGATTTTTACAAATTTTCGCTACCCAAAGATAATTACTAAGAATTATCGTCTGGCAAGAGAGAATACTATTTATTAAATATTTTTAAACATTTTTAAAGTGTTAATCGACACTTAAGAAAGAAAAATACTTATTTAGAAAACATATAAAAAATTTAACGTAGCGGGACCCTAAAGAAATTAATCAAAGATACCTCAACAGTTTAGACGTAGGATTTTTTTCATTTTACGATGTTTATCCATACCTGTATTTCGCGTGACGCAAAGTTACGCAAAGATGCGAATAACGTGAATGCAACTACTACAAAAATACTACTAAAGGTTAAACAACTTTGAACTTTGCCGCCAAAACCTACGACTCTATTTCGGAATGATGCGTATGTCGTGTGCGTGCGTCGTTTTTGACAAATGGCGTTTTATTTTAAAACGACAAAATTTTTTTTTTTTGAAAATATCACTTTTTCATTTTTGGGAAAAAAAAAAAATTGTATAAGGCTTTTATGGAGTAGTTAAAACTATGGTTTCATTTAATGCGGTGCTGACATTTCCATCCTGTATATGTAATGTAAAGGTATATTTTGTATTATATCTTATTAGTAGTTTTAGGGGATTTCGAAAAATTCTTTAAATTGAGGGTCGTTACATTAATATTATACTGTATATGTAAATCTTAATTGTTTTAAGAAAAGCGATAATTTTTAGATTTGATTTTCAGCTTTGGAAGTATTAGAAAAATCTGGAGAGCCTGGGCCTTTGCAACCGAAACATCTTCGTGAAGCTTTACGTAGGCTCCGAGTCAGAGGGTCATTGCCAACAAGGAAGGCCTACAGGAGTATGTTTCGTCTTTAAAAAATATTTTAATGTTTTTTTACATAGAGAAATAAAGTAATGTAAATAGATGCTATCTAATCATGACTAATATTTATTTACTACTAGTGGGCACGCGCAGCTTCGCCCGCGTATTTGCACCCTTAGGGGTGACTTCTAAAAAACCACGAAACACGTGTTGAATAAAATATTTTTAACAGTACGAATTTAATTATTTATAAAAATCGGTGGCGATTTAAAGATTTTTCCGTATAAACCCTCCGTATCAACCCCTTATTTGAACACTTATGGGGTGAATTCTAAAAAACCACGTATTCAATTAAATGTTTTTAAGAGACTGAATTTCAAATTTTATAAAAATCGGTGCTGATTTAAAAAAAAAACCATACAAATTTTCAACCCCAATTTCGTCCCTTTAGGGTTAACATTTTTCAAAATCCCTTCTTAGTGGATGTCCAGATTATAAAAATGAACATCTGTCCAAATTTCACGTTTCTACCATCAGCGGTTACGGCTCTGCGTGCGTCTTACCTCAGTCAGTCAGCACAAGTCCTTTTATATATGTAGATAAGTTACTACAGTTTCCGTAATTAATCCTTTACACTCGTATGTCGCCTTATCATTACAGCAGGGTGCCCGGTCTGTCGTTCCCTAAGCTTATTTCTAATATATCTTAATTACTTTCGTAAGCGTTCATTGAGTACATTTACACCTTAAAAAAAGATTTAGGTTTAGGTTTCTTAGCAGCAACACATCGAAACCCACAGAGAAATGTCGTCGTGTAACGTTTGTTAGTGAGATGGGACCTTTCTGGCGCCCTATTCACATTTGAGGTTATTTGTGGTGCTGTTAAGCGTTGATTTCGTTTAGACAGAACTCTGATGAATTTATCCTCTTTGATTATTTGTAATATTAGGCCTGCCTGATCTTTTTGTGTCTGTGTTTGTTCTTCAAAGGAATTTCGAGCTGCTGCATTTTGACGTTCACTGTATATGTTATTATATTGTATTCAAAGTTATTATATTGTATTAAGAAAAACAATAAATAGTGCCGATTGTGACGCGTCGAAAGTACAAAAGAAAGCAACCGCACGATTATAAAACATAAAACACATGCTTTCTCAAAATACAAAGATTTGTTAAAAATGTTTAATGAGAGTGTGGCCCATTGTGGACCATTTTTGCGTCTTGAATATTACTTAAAAAAAATGAATTAGCTTCACGTTGTATCCAGAGAGTGTAGGCTGAGGGAACCTAATGTTAAGACACTTCGTTCCCCACTTTCCGCCGAATTGTGAAAGCATTGCGTGTCTAGTGGCGGAACTCTATGGTGTCGAGGCATAGCGCGGCGTTGGGGAATACATTATGAAGCTGTTTTAATTTAATTTTCTATTAATATCACTTATGTTTAATATATTTTTAATATAAAACTATATATTTTTAATATAAATCAATTGTTATCATACTTGGTCTTATAAAATATACATTTTAAAACGAATCTAAACCAATCTGTAAATATCTGTTTTATTTTGTTGTTAATAATAATTATTAATATTAGCTATAAGAATAATAAAAAACATATTTCTAAACATTTTTTTTTATTTACAAAATACGTGGTGGCCTGTGGCCGAGTAATGTCTGACCGAAACAAGGTCGAAACGGAAACCAAAACTTTTTAATATACAGTTATTTAATATTAAATTGAAGACAAACTGAAACAGTGGAGGAGGATGGAGGTTTTCATTATTAAATATTATTAACTTATATTGGGTCTTTATACGTGGTCCATAGTATTACCGTTTTAGAGATTTATAAACCATACATTTTTTTATTAAATATCTTATCTGGGAATAAAAAGAAACATTATTTTGTATTCTCTGATAGGTTGATGCCCAATTTTTGCAAAGTTTGAAAACGTTAATTACAATACGAAAAAAAAGATCTATGTTATTTATTTTATTAATGATTTTCGGAAAAACTCGTATTAGACGTACAAAATATGCATAAACTCTGATATATGCTTTTTGTGTTAAAAATATGAAGTCTTTACGAAATCTTCTGTTAACATTCCCAATATAATATGTGATATTTTAAATTAAAAAACCAAAAGTTGCATAAAATAATGAATTGGGTGCGTAACTTCGTCTGTAAACTTAGTGTTACGATACTTTACTCAACTTTGGTAGTAAATGGCTTTAATTTGAAGTACCGCTGATATTGACTGACCTTACTTAAAATTAATAAGACTGTTGACTGTTTTAAATAATTATGTCAAAAGTTTCCAGTTTTGTAGTTTGAGTATAAAAAAGAACAGAAAGAGCCCTTTTTGATGGTCTGTGAATGCGTACTCTTATAAGACACTGCACATCCTATGAAACAAATTGAATTTAAAGCATAGTGTTCAGGCCAAACGCCTGTTATAATTTTATAGCAATCCCTTTTTAATTACACATATGCTCATAGGCGATAAATAATGTATTTTTATCTTACAATTACCCTACTATAGCATTGTATTACTTTTTGGTTGAACTCGAGAATTACACGTGTCCACACATAAAATTTTGCTGTTTTAATTATTACTTTAAGAAGTAAACCTGATAGAGGGAGAATTCCACTACAGGGTCCAGCGAGCCGCATTGCCCAAAAATAAGGGAAGTGATCAGTGTTTAATTATAGGAATATTATTAATATTAACCCATTACTCTTTTCTACTCAGGTTACTAGTATTTGCCTATTGCATTAATTTGTGATTTCAAAGTAAAACTATGTATATTTGGTGAATTGTTTATTGCCAATTATATTTAATTGTTATTATTTTAACAATATTTCATAGTTTTAAAAGGTATGTACTACATTATTCTTATAAAACAGTAAAAGTTAATTTCTCATATAATCATCATTTATTTTAAATAATATAACTCTAAATGTTTAGTACTTCATTATTTAAACATTATTAAATAAAAATGATTTGCCTATTGTGTAATAAGTAATTTGATAAGTGTTAGCTAGTTTTGTTACTGTATTAATACAATAATTATATTGTTTTACAACTTAATAAAAGCATTCATTAGTTTACATCTTTATAAAATACATTAACTGAATTTTGTAAAAAATATTAATTCTTTAATTTTGTTTTAATTGGTAATTGAAAATAAATAAAAATAAAATAAAAACTTACAAAATATTAAGACAAAATTGAAATATTTAAATAGATATTTTAATAATAAAAATATTTGTGTATTAAAATTAAACAAATTTATTTACATGCTTGTAAGTACACATATATATAAAAAATCTTAAATCAGTTATACATTGTATACAATTTCAATTTCAGGCTTGTTCACTCCCGAGATTCCAAACATGTCGGAGAGAGAGGAAAAAGAACTTATTAAAAAACGAGCTAGTTATAAAGGCCGGTTGACTAATTTTACTAAGTACGTAAATGAATTATCTGGTTCATTGAGTCTACAACAGGTAAATGAATTGCAGTTACGAATAGGTAAGATCGAATGTTTATATGATCATTATGATGAAGTACAATTAAAAATTGAGTGTTTAGTCGATGACATTGATGCCCAGTCAAGTGAAAGAAATGATTTTGAATCTTTATATTATCAATCACTTTCAAAGGCTCAAGAATTAATATCTTCTAATACTAAAATATTACGATGTGATAATGTGGATAACTCTCGTTTAAGTAATCATAATCTAGTTAAGTTGCCTACTATTGATTTGCCAAAGTTTCATGGTTCTTATGACAATTGGCTTGAGTTTCATGATATGTTCACCAGTCTCATACATTCGAACGATGCAATGGATGAAATAAATAAGTTTCATTATCTTAGGTCGTCTCTGGAGGGATCTGCGGCTTTGATTATTCAATCCATGGAGTTTTCGGCTAGCAACTATGCTAATGCATGGGAATTATTATGTAATAGATTTAACAAAAAACGTTTGCTAGTACAAAATCATGTTAATAATTTATTTAATGTTGATTTGATTAAAAGTGAATCTTCTATTAATATAAAACGATTGATTTATCAATTTAATAAAAACTTACGTGCTTTGGAAATGTTAGGCGAGCCGACTCAACATTGGGATACACTCCTCATTCACATCATGACTAAGAAACTCGATCAGAAAACTTTCCGTGAGTGGGAAGAGTGTAAAGGTAGAATAAATAAAAATGACCCTATTTCGATGTCTGTGTTTCTGGAATTTCTTCGTAACCGTGCTAACCTATTAGAAACTCTCGAGCTGTCTCGTAATAACGGCATGATAAATCCTAATAGAAACGCGCATAGGCTTAGGGCAATGATTTCTTTAGGTAATAATGTTTCTAGACCAGTATGCGAAGATCATAATTGCAACTCATCTATAAAGCCATCCTAAATGTAAAGGCGATCATAGTTTACATAATTGTTCTCTGTTTCTTAATTTAACCAATGAACAAAGATTTGAATTAGTTTCCCAGTATAAAATATGTTATAATTGCCTTCGCCCCGGTTATTATTCAAATAATTGTAAGAAACCAGGCTGCAAGGTGTGTAAGCGCAAACATAATACTTTGATTCATATATCTAATATTAAAAAGCCCAATCCAAACATTTCAGTAAGAGCAAGTGATCATGATTTTAAATCACCATCGCAATCTTCATCCAACAATCAAGCGGAACAAACACTCACGACGCTGACAACATATTCCGATGATGTGCATTTAAAACTGGAACAAGATGTTCTATTGTCCACAGCTTTAGTTAAAGTATTTGATGTTAATGGATGTGAATGCGTTATACGTGTTTTATTAGATTATGCAAGTTCATCGTGTATTATTACCGAAAGCTTACGTCAGTCACTGAAATTAAAATATATAAATGTAGATAAGCCTATATATGGAATAAATAAGACAAAAGTAAGCACAACTAAAATGTGTCGCGTTAAAATTCATTCCATAACTGAGAATTATTCTAAAGATTTAAGCTGCTACGTTTTGTCAACTATAACAGATAGCATACCATCGCGTTCAATTAATATTTCACATTTAAATATACCGCACAATATTACTTTGGCAGATCCATATTTCTTTAAGGCTGGTGACATTGATATGATTATTGGCACAAACATATTTTGGGAGTTGCTTGGTTCGGAGAAAATTAGTTTAGGCACAAATCAACCCATTCTTTGGGAAACCAGACTTGGATGGCTGGTCTCAGGTCCTATTAATGCGTATTTTGCGTTAGAATTCCGTTGAAAGAATCGCCTGAGGTACTAGGAGACTCATTACAACGAGCAAAACGATGTCTTTTATCTCTGGAACGGAGACTTATCAATCAGCCTACTTTGAAGCGTATGTACGTTGAATTTTTATCAGAATATGAAGCTCTTGGGCACATGTCTAAGTGCGAAGCTAATTATAATTTAACTCCGTACTTTATTCCCGACTGCTAAGGAAGGGTTATGTTTTTCGCGTGTATCTTGTATGTATGTAATATTCTTTATTACCTCGTATCTCCAGAACCACTGAACGGATTTACATATTTGAGGTATCGTTAGATTCGTATTAGCAGCCCAAGTGTTCTTAGATAGGTGACGTTAATAAAAAATAATCATGCCGGCTGTGGTACGCCATTGTACTTGGTGAAAAAAAAAATCGTTTCGAATACTACAATATGGGTATCAAATTCAAGAGCTCAATTTAAGGATTTCAAAAAGGTATATCATGATTATCATTACCATAATAAATTGTAACAAAAAAATGAAAAATAAAAAAATATTTGTAAAAACAAAAACCCCGACTGCATCAAACTAAAAAGAAAATAAACAAGCCCAATAGTTTATTAGGATTAACATTCGGGACCTATAAGTGATTCTTTAATCAATAAAATCTTTACCAGGAACCCCGCATAATTGAAAGAGGTCCCGACTGTTAATCCTAATAAACTATTGGGCTTGTTTATTTTCTTTTTAGTTTGATGCAGTCGGGGTTTTTGTTTTTACAAATATTTTTTTTCCTCATCACGGTATATTGCGTGAAGATAGCAGTACTACTAAATTGAGGGTCGTTTTCAACGCTAGTAGTAAAACTACATCAGGGCTGTCCCTAAACGAAATTCAGATGATAGGTCCTAAGGTACAAGACGATTTGCTTTCAATATTGCTTAGATTTAGATTTTATAAATTTGTACTGGCTGCTGACGTAGAAAAGATGTATCGGCAAATAATGATTAATGCATCTGACCGACATTAGGACTAGGATGGCAAACAGAATCTGATGAAATTTGTTTTTATATTAATCCTCCAACTCAAAAGAAAGAGCTTACAAAACGAATTGTATTATCAATAATTGCACAATTTTTTGATCCCATGGGGTTAGTTAGCCCATGTGTTATTATTATGAAAATTTTATTGCAAAAATTATGGCTTATTAAATTAGCATGGGATGAACCATTGCCCACGGAGATTTTAAGAAATTGGTACGATGTCTTGAAAAATCTTCCTTTATTAAGCAAATTACGCGTACCTCGTCTCGTGGTCTGTGATTCATACTCTTTGTTGGAATTTCATATTTTTTCTGACGCATCAGAAAATGCTTATGGTGCCTGTATTTATGTTAAAAGTGTAAATAATCGTAGTGAAACTTCGGTACAGTTATTATTGGCCAAAAGTAAGGTTGCACCTTTAAAGCCAACAACAATACCCAGATTAGAACTTTGCGGTGCGTTGCTGGGTGTACGGTTATATGAAAA
>JAATLQ010032920.1:5648-15887 GCA_013421005.1 Heliconius erato x Heliconius himera | reverse complement strand
GACTTGGACATCGCATGAAAACACAACCTATCGAAAGACATAATAGATTTCATATTCGGAAGGACTCTGGTGAGGAATTCGGTTGCTGGCCCGTCGTGCTGTGTAGTGTAATACATACTAATAATGAAATCATGCGATGTCCAAGTCGATCTATTTGTTTAAAACGTAAAATATTTTTAATATTGGCATGATAATAACTTATGTAATAACTTAAGACAGAAGGTCCTTTAAGTAGAGACCAAATAGATTAACCGACTTGGTATTACATGGATCTCACAACTTTTTACGGTAGAAAGACTGAGCTGCGAGACTTGGGTTTTTTTACAGGATGTTTTTGATGTTGTATTTTCTCAGTCTGAAAGAAATCATGGTGATGCGTTGCGCCAATCAACACATAATGTTTCGAAAATTGGGCGGTGCGTTGGGAACGGAGCGATTTACCACTAAATTCTCTCCCAAACAATAATACATATACCTACTAAAAAATTTTAAAAAAGTAACAAAAATTTTAACTTATTGGTACTCGAATTGAATCGAAAATCGACCGTTTTCCAAGAGGCGCAAGCTCGAATGCTTCTACCTTGCTTTTTCGTAAGTACATTTTTAAACTATTGTCCTATCCTTAATATGCAATAACACTTTATGAATGTCAAAAATATTAAATATATTGAGATTGAGAGATCAAAAATACTAAATATATTTTCAGACATTAGTAAAAAGTTATCTTTTACAAGATACGTAACATTTTTTTTTGTTTTTCCATCATGATTTATACACGCTCGAAATCCGCCACGATTTTTTCATTTTTTTTTTGCATATTTTATGTTATATTCTCATGGGAAAATTTAAATAAAATACTCATACTTATGTCGTATATAATTAAATAGTTAATAGGTATGGAATTTAAATGTCGTGTACAGAAAAAAATTACGCAATTAAAAGGTTAACGTCGTTCGTGCGTTTTCACCTGCCTTACGTAACTCAACTGCCACATTTTTAGTAAAGGTCGATTTTTTTGTTATATTTTTGCATTTAAGCAGGTGTGATCATACATATGTTTAAGTTGTTTTTTTTAATTATTTTGTTCAATTATATTTCGCGATTGTATACGTGATAGGTTGTGGGTTTGATTCCGACTCGACGAAATGAAGTATTTAATATTTTCATTTAATCGCTGATAACAAGGTACAGCGTGGCGTTGAGTAGCCCCACTTAACACGCAAGGCCTCTAGAATACGGCGGAAAGTGGTAGGTGTCTTAATGACATACGGAGTGTCTTAACATTAGGTTACCAGGTTCCTCTGCCTACCCTAGTATGTACGGAAAACAGAATGAAAACTGGGTGAAATCAAATAATTTGGGAGCTGTTGACAGCGTGACATCTTCTGGCTATAACGTGATGGTTGTGAGATCGATCTTCGATCTGATGGATTGTTTCCTTTAGAGTTCATTTCTTCAACACGCAGTCTCGACAATAAGGCGGTGCGTAGAGAACGGAGAATCTTAACACTAGGCCCCCTCTGCCTAGCATATTTATAATATATGGACATACGGAGGCCAGTCGTGGCGCATGGGCACAAAGCGTGACTGTAAAACCAATTGGTTGTGGGTTCAATCCCCACTCGAGGAAGTGAAATATTTATTTACATTCATATTTTCATTTCTTCGCTCTGTTTTCGAGGCAAAGCGCGGCTTTGAGTTCCGCCACTCAGTACGCAATGCATACAGAATTCGGCGGAAAGTGGGGAACGGAGTGTCTTAACACGAGGTTCCCCCTGCTGTGGGATACAGCGTGAAGCTGATTTTAATTTTTTATAATATAGATGTTTCCTCGGCGACAGCGTTTGGATTTATAAGTATGCTTAATATACGGAAAGTAGACCTCGGGCTGCCCATTAGCCATTACTATAAGGCTGCCCAAAGTGCCTTAGCCCTATAGTAATACCTCTATATATAGCACCTTTATAGTACCCACCTAATGATATAGGTGCGTGAATGTAAAATATGAACTGTACGTGACAAAGTTATTTTTAATTTTAGTAGTAGTATAAGTGTTTATTAAAATCAAATCAAATCAGCTCCACGCTGTATCCCGCACACAGCAGGGTAGGCAGAGGGAACCTAATGTTAAGACACTCCGCTCCCCACTTTCTGCCGAATTCTGGAGGCATTGCGTGTTGAGTGGCAGAACTCAACGCCGCGCTTTGCCTCGACACCAGAGCGAAGAAATGGAGATATAGATCAATACAGATTATTTACATTTTAATGTATTGTTGCAAAATTACGAAAGGTTTAGATAGATAAGGCATATAATAAAAGGAAAATAATCTAGAACTGTTTGAGACTAACTTTTAGGATGCCACAGTAAAACGAGGAATAATAATTACAATTACACTCAAGTGTAGCGAAAATTGTATCTCGAAATGCGCCATGAATTCTTAATGCGAAAGCAGACCAGACCAGAAAGTGACCTTAAATCAGATTAGCCCGGTCATAAGTATATATTTATTTTGATTTTTTTATTAGTTTAAGCACAGGAAACTTGGGAACCTAGTGTTAAGACACTCTGTTTTTATCAAGGCACTTTTCACCGAATTTTAGATGCATTGCGTGTAGAGGGTACTAACAACACCCGCTTTTTCTTATTATGAAACGAATTAAACGAAGAAATGAACATATTAATCCTGAATCGAACCCACAATCGTTTACAGTCACAGGCTCGTGCCAAAGTGTCACGACAGCCTCCAACACAGAAAGATTTTCAAAAACTACTTTGTAACTAGCGTACTTGGGTAGCGGAAATTTGTAAAAATCTCCCTACAGAGATACTAACAACATAAATAAGTTGTAACAAGCGTATAAAAATTTCGACGTAGCTTGGCGAGAACGTATGGCTTAGTGGTCAGAGCGTCTGGTCGGTTTCCAGGAGGCGCGGGTTCGAGTCCCGCTACGTTAAAATTTTTATACGTTTTCTAAATAAGTATTTTTCTTTCCTAAATGTGGAATAGCACTTTAAAAATGTTTAAAAATACTTTGTAACTATTTGAATCTGTAAATAAAATGGAGAAATAGAAAAAAAATCCAGTTACTGATGAAACAAAAGCGTATAACTCTTCATCCCTTTACAGTCAATGGCTACAGCTTAAAGTGCTCGCGTGTCGATATATCGAGAAACAATAAACTTTTATAGCTGCGGTTTGCGCACGATTTAAGGTAATGTAGAAATGTATGTTATATTTAGTTGCTTTTACGCCATTAGGTACAAAATCTGAGTGTTTTAAAGCGGAAGTTACTGCTTCAAATCCTGTATGCTAGTGGAGGCTTATTGTGTGTGTTTAACAACAAAATTCTTTATGTTTCTTTAAACGAGCTAATCTCAGGAACTAGTCGTTCTGTATCAATATGTTTATATAAAAGAGAAAAAAAAACAATTATTATACAATACCTATCCATCTTGTGAAGGAACAGGCTTGCTAGCTGCTACTAAACTAGGCTTTACATGAGGAATGTTGGTCAAATATGGATGGCCCTTACTAGGAACAGTTTCCTTTTAAGTCCTAAAAAAAATTTATGGCGACTCGGTACATGACTAGGGGAAAAGATATATAAAGATAACTTTTTTTTTCAATTTTAAAAGGAATATCCGTAATTAGAAATTCTACACAAGGTAGTCGTGGATTTGATTTTTATGCAATTGAATATTTAATTTTTGTCTGGTTCCCGCTATAGCAAATAGCAGGCTATGCAGAGAGAACTTATGGCCAGTTTCCACTTGCTGGCTGGCATTAAGGAATACCTTGAAATCGCAACAGTAAACTGCATTCTTGTATTCCCACCAACAAATGTCCGGTGGAAAGAATTGAAATGAACTCGCTCAGTTCTAGGGAGCGAAGCGAAGTAATTACTAAATACAAAACTCTTTGTTTGAGGAAATGTAAGTATATTTTATTTACAAGGACTCCGTTTCTCCTAAGCATTACTTGCTCATTTCTCTTTTGCGGTAGGAACCGGGCTTTAGTGTTAAAACACTCCGCTCCACTTTCCATCTGAACTCGAGACGTTGTCTTTGGTGACAGAACTCAACTTTTATATTAAAAAAATAAATTAATTAAATTAGCTTCACGCTGTATCCTGCACACAGCAGGGTAGGCAGAAGGAACCTAGTGTTAAGACACTCCGTTCCCCACTTTCTGCTGAATTCTGGAGGCATTGCGTGTTGGGTGGCAGAACTCAATGCCGCGCTTAACCTCGACACCAGAGCGAAGAAATGGAAATATAAATTTAAGTAACTATTTCATCTCCTCGAGTGGGGATCGAACCCACAACCAGTCGGTTTTACAGTCACACTTTGTGCCGCTGCGCACGACTTTTATATTATTTGATTTAAAAAGTTATTAAGCCTAAATTTGAAATTGATTTTGCCTCAATTCTTGCAATCAATCGAGATTGTCTTATTTTAGGCGCACTTCAGACAACTATTACAAGATGTTACAAAGTCAATTAGAAACAAGTACTGCGGGAGGTTCTTGAGATTAATTTGTTCCCTAAATGGCTTAGATAAATGATACAATTTATTTTGTGGGTTTAGAGGAAACGTGAAATGAGGGAAACCATCGGTTCGTGGTATTACGTGGAACTACGAAAGTGACACGGTGGCTTTTCAAGCTTGTTCATTAAGATTAGAATTACCTTAAGATTAGCTTCACGCTGTATCCCGCACACTGCAGGGTAGGCAGAGGGAACCTAGTGTTAAGATACTCCGATCCCCATTTTCTGCCGAATTCTGGGATTGCGTGATGAGTGGCAGAACTCATCGCCGACTGACATAAGGTATGATGACAAATTACACGTTATCCATTTTGTGCACGAATTGGATAGATTTTTTGGTTAGCGCGGAATTTAACGACGGCCTTTGTTTTATTTTTCACGTTACATATTGCTTATAACACGGTAAGTAGAGGCATCGTGGGAACATAGTGTTTAGTTACTTCTTCACTTCCGTTCTCCATTTTCCGGCATTGGCATTTCGTGTTGAGTGGCAGAACTCATATTATAATACAATATTATGACAATATTAATTCTCCGAGTGAGAGGAACCCACAACTATAATTTTAACATTCGGTTTTGGATGCTGCCCCACTGTTAGGAATGTGGCCTAACATTTTTTTCTCGTCTTGTCTGACCGTAATCGCGACGGTTATGGGTTCAATTCTTACTCTGTGGAATAAGTTCTGCCACAGAAAACGCAATGTTTCGAAAATTGGGCGCTGGTATCCTCTACCAAACCTACTATATATAGGATAAAGCATGAATCTATTAATACTAGCTGTAATTAATACTTATTAAAAAACATAAAAAAAATTACGTAGTGCGAATTTTTTTTATATGTTTTCTAAAGAGTACTTTTCTTTCCTAAGTGTGGAATAACACTTTAAAAATGTAAAAATAAGTGATATTAAATCATCAAAATCTACATAATATTTAAAATGAACTCTATGAACAACAGTCAATTCAGTTTCATTACTCGATTCTACAATTGGTAGAGTAAACAAAGAGAGCCCGATAATATCGATTTGTCGTTTCATACGTTAAATGTTGTGTTGCCAGATGGTATCCTATACTCTATATGGTGCAAAACAAATTTAATATGGCATCACAACGTGTTTTTTTTTATATTAAAAGGTAGTTTTTTATATAAAAAGGTAGAAGAGACAAGTCGTGGCGCAGCGGCACGAGGTGTGACTGTAAAACCGACTGGTTGTGGGTTCGATCCCCACTCGAGGAGATGAAATATTTACTTAAATTTATATTTCCATTTCTTCGCTCTGGTGTCGAGGTTAAGCGCGGCGTTGAGTTCTGCCACTCAACACGCAATGCCTCCAGAATTCGGCAGAAAGTGCGGAACCGACTGTCTTAACTAACACTATGTTCCCTCTGCCTACCCTGCTGTGTGCGGGGTACAGTGTGTAGCTGATTAGGTAGTAGAAGCTCTCATGGTGCAGTGGCACAAGCGTGTAAACACGACGGTTATGTTCCATTCCCACTTGGAGAAATTAAATATTATTTATTCATATTTATTTTTTTTTGCTCTGGTAACAACGTAAAGCACGGCGTTGATCGCCACTCAACACACAATTCCTCACAAATTCGGTGGTGCTTGGGGAACGGAGTGTCTTAACACTAGGCTCTGGCTACTACGCTTAATGTGGGATAGAAATTATCTTTAACAAGAAGAAATATTATGTCAAACGAAAACTCTTAATTCTTCAACTTACGCTGTAAAGTGTAGAATACGTCTTGAGAGGAAATAAGACTTTTATATCTTGAAGCGCCAATAACAACTATAAAAGATACTCAATTATTGGTACTATTCTCAAATCTCACCTCATCTTCTATCTGGGACATAATAATTTCTGTAAATATTGTATTATAACTTTTATTCAAAGGTATTATATGATTTTTATTCCCGACTGCTAAGGAAGGGTTATGTTTTTCGCGCGTATCTTGTATGTATGTAATATTCTTTATTACCTCGTATATCCAGAACCGCTGAACGGATTTACATATTTGAGGTATTGTTAGATTCGTATTAGCAGCCCAAGTGTTCTTAGATAGGTGACGTTAATAAAAAACAATCATGGCGGCTGTGGTACGCCATTGCACTTAGTGAAAAAAAATTTTTTCGTTTCAAATACCACAATATGGGTATCAAATTCAAGAGCTCAATTTCAGGATTTCAAAAAGGTATATCATGATTATCATTACCATAATAAATTCTAACAAAAAAATGAAAAATAAAAAAATATTTGTAAAAACAAAACCCCCGACTGCATCAAACTAAAAAGAAAATAAACAAGCCCAATAGTTTATTAGGATTAACTGTCGGGACTTATAAGTAATTCTTCAATCAATAAAATCTTTACTAGGAACCCCGTATAATTGAAAAAAGTCCCGACTGTTAATCCTAATAAACTATTGGGCTTGTTTATTTTCTTTTTAGTTTGATGCAGTCGGGGATTTTGTTTTTACAAATATTTTTTTATAACAGCTTAGGATCAGTAGTGGCGTAGGGGAACAAGCGTGTGATTGTACATGCGACAGGTTGTGAGTTCGATTCTCACTCGAGGAAATGTAATACTTAATATTTTTATTTTCCCGCTCTGATAACGAGGCGCGGCCATTCAACGCGTCTAAAATACGGCGCGAAGTGGGGAGCGGAGTGTTTTAACTCTAGGCTCCCTCTACTTCCTCTACTACTTGCGGGATACAGCGTAAAAGTTAAAATAAAAAAAAATATACCTTCTACAAAGCAATTCGAGTTAATCAACTCGTTTACGTGCAAACGTCATTCATACAAATAACAGTGACCGTATCATTCATAAGTTTATATTGAAAAATTGCGGTCAAGGTGACCTTCAGATATATCAAGTAAATTAGCTCACTTCTGTACTTCTAAACTGGACCACAACAACGCTCGACTTACACTACTGACGGTAATTTTTTAAAAACTTGGTTAAGCTTTTTGATAAAATACTGACTTACCTTATATTTTTAAGGCAGTATGGAGGCGCAGAGGCGTGAGCGTATGACTGTAAAAACGATAGGTTGTGGATTCCATTCCCACTCCTTCGTTGTGGTGTCACGGCAAAGCGCGGCGTTGAGATCGGCGGAAATGGGAGACAGAATGCCTCTAAATAAAATACTAGGTTCCTTCTGTCTACCCTGCTGAAGCTGAAAAAGGGAAACTACTTACAATTGTTAGTATAACTGAAAACAAGACTTAGCGCGGCGTTTAGTTTCGCCACTCAACTTCTATACATATATCTATTTACTAGAGGGCGCGCGCGGCTTCGCCCGCTTATTAGGAGTGAATTTAAAAAAAACCACGAAACACGTGTTCAATAAAATATTTTTAACAGTCTGAATTTAAATTTTTATAAATATCGGTGGCAATTTAAAGATTTTTCCATATAAACTTTCAACCCCTTATTTGAACCCTTAGGGGGTGAATTCTTAAAAACCATGAAACATGTGTTCAATGAAATATTTTTAAGAGTCTGAATTTCAAATTTTATAAAAATCGGTACAGATTAAAAAAAAAATCCATACAAACTTTGAACCCCTATTTTATCCCTTTAGGGTTAAATTTTTTCAAATTCCCTTCTTAGTGGATGTCCAGAATATGAAAATAAACATTTGCCCAAATTTCACGTTTCTACCATCAGCGGTTACGGCTCTGCGTGCGTCTTACCTCAGTCAGTCAGCACAAGTCCTTTTATATATATAGATATATCATTATTGAATATATGACGACCGGAACAAAAGCAATTTGTTCTTATATAAACACACATACATACATATGTATACTGTAAAGTTAAAGCTAAAATATCGATTGAAAATTCTAAGGGCTTCATCAATACCAATTTCTAATTAGCGGTAACAAGATAAATTAACTTCAGTAATCTTCTCAAATTGCCTCTTACAAAAGTAATAACGCTAAATTGAATAAATAATGTATCAAATTACATTTTGATATATAAACTGGATTATTGATGACTAGAGGGCGCGCGCGGCTTCGCCCGCTTATTAGGAGTGAATTGTAAAAAAAACCACGAAACACGTGTTCAATATAATATTTTTAACAGTCTGAATTTATTTTTTTATAAAAATCGGTGGCTATTTAAAGATTTTTCCATATAAACTTTCAACCCCTTATTTGAACTCTTAGGGGGTGAATTCTTAAAAACCATGAAATACGTGTTCAATGAAATGTTTTTAAGAGTCTGAATTTCAAATTTTATAAAAATCGGTACAGATTATTTTTTTTTTCCATACAAACTTTTAACCCCTATTTCATCCCTTTAGGGTTAAAATTTTTCAAATTCCCTTCTTAGTGGATGTCCAGAATATGAAAATAAACATCTGCCCAAATTTCACGTTTCTATCATCAGCGGTTACGGCTCTGCGTGCGTCTTACCTCAGTCAGTCAGTACAAGTCCTTTTATATATATAGATTGGTGTATTGAGATTATTTGAATATCGTTGCCTTTGAAAACCTAGTGCTAGAATTCTCTACGTTTTAATTTTTCAATTTATTCTATTTTGTATAATGTCATATATATAAAACTTTAAAACTTAAACAGGGGCACAAAGTGTGACTGTAAAATCGACTGGTTGTGGGTTCAATTCTTAATCGACTAAATGAAATATTTATTTACATTTATATTTTCATTTCTTCGCTCTGGTGTCGAGACAAAGTGCGGCGTTAAGTTCCGCCTCTCAACACGCAATGCCTCTAGGACTCGGCGGAAAATGGGGAACGGAGTGTCTTAACACTAGGTTCACTCTGCCTACCCTGCTGTATGTAGTTAATCAGTGGGATACTATAAAACTCTTGCTGACGCTGAAGCTGAAGCTGATATAATATAAAACTCTTGAGTGTCTTAGTGACAAACAGTTGGCAACCGAATCTAAGCAGCAAAGAACATGTTTTGGGTGGCCACTAGTCCACTATAAAATATGGAGAGGATAAGTTTATAATTTAAATTTGTATGTTTGGCTACAAATTCGATCGAAATTAGATCGAAGAGAATTAAGCCACATTGTCATTTTGTTTTAAATGAAGTATGTGTATAATATTTTCAGGCAAACTTTGAAAAAGACTCTGAGGAAGCAGTAATTGATAATTAACAGGTATTTAAAAGTAGATTTAAATTTTAAAAATATTTTCATTATTCTACTATTCCTACACGAAGAAATGAAAAATCGCCTTTGATCGGCCGATCGAGTCGGCATTGAGTTCCGTTACTCAACTCAACACAACCCTTTAGAAATCGGCGGAAAGTGTGGAGCGGAGTGTCGTAACACTATCCTCCATCTGCCTATTCTATTACATGCGGGATACAGGGAAGCTGAAAAAAAATCTACATAATCTACATAACCATATTCTAATATGTAAATAAACATATATTGACTGAGTATACAGGAATATACTAAATGCAATTGTTGACGGTGGGCGTAAATAATAAACGAGTAGAGCCTCGGCCATGTCCTGGCCTTTGGTTCTAATCATATGTGAACACATGACACATGTACAAACACTCAGAAGCTCGGAGCAGTGCCTGGGACTTGCGACCACAGGTGTAGGCTTCAGGGTACCCTTTACTGTAACAAACACTCGCCTTCACTGCTCCAGCCCAATGTAATTACAAATAGGTGTTAACCACATTCATAATTACG
>JAATLQ010032919.1:0-15887 GCA_013421005.1 Heliconius erato x Heliconius himera | reverse complement strand
GTGGCGCAGCGGCACGAGGTGTGACTGCAAAACCGACCGGTTGTGGGTTCGATCCCCACTCGAGGAGATGAAATATTTACTTAAATTTATATTTCCATTTTCTTCGCTCTGGTGTCGAGGTTAAGCGCGGCGTTGAGTTCTGCCACTCAACACGCAATGCCTCCAGAATTCGGCAGAAAGTGGGGAACGGAGTGTCTTAACACTAGGTTCCCTCTGCCTACCCTGCTGTGTGCGGGATACAGCGTGAAGCTAATTTAATTTTTTTTTTTTTATTTTAATTTTAAAACATCTTGTTCAAAAAAATTTTTGTACTTATATATAATATACCTTAGAGTTTACTGAATGATTTTTATTTTTAAAATAATCATGATAAATGTTACATTTGATTACTAGGTTCAAGCTCCACTTGGGAAATTAATTATTTGTATATACGAAAGCGCTGCATTGTGTTGTGCCCCTTGAAATGCAATATCCCGAAATTGGGCCGAAAGTTTCTTAACACTAGGTTCCCTCCGCCTTCCATTCTCTATTTGAGATACAGCTATTGATTTATTTAATTTTTGTATAACATTAATATATATTGTTACAGACCTAAAATAGATGTCCCAACTCTGTCACAACGCTATACAAATTTGTACATACCATCAGATTTCTTTAATGCTTATGTGAAATGGGGGGAAACATTTCCACCTCAGGCTCCCTTCTCTTTAAACAATCCTTGTGCATACCACATTATGAACAAAGATATACCTAACCCAAACCCTAATGATGCAGCCTTGGAACCACCAGATGCTGATTACAGATTTTCAGCTAAGGCAAGTGTTAAATTGAAAAGTTGTGTTTTTTTTTTTATTATATAATTCAATTTAATGTTTCTTAAAATAATATAAATCAATAAATTTAATGTCTAAGAAAAAAAATAATAGACGCCGATTAGATTATCAAGACTTTGCTGATGATTCTCTTTTTATTTCAGGTAATGTTAATAAGTATGCCATCATTAGAGTCATTATATCAGAAATGTGGCCTTACGAAAGTCGATGAAAAGGACAAACGTTCCAATAAAACACCATTACATCCAACACGCTTAATAAAATTCCTCGTCGGCCAAAAGGGTAAAGGAGGTGAAAATTTTGCTATAGGTGGACCTTGGAGTCCTTCTCTTGATGGTGAAAATCCTGAAAGCGACCCCGGAGTACTGGTGAAAACAGCGATACGGACTTGTAAAGCTTTAACTGGAATCGATCTGTCCAATTGCACCCAGTGGTAAGTTACATTTGATTTGCTCTCCCCGATGTATAGTCAGTATCCAGAGAATCCATGTTATTTGTGCTTCCATCCCAAATGAACTGACAGTCTCTTCTATAAAACAGACATGCCTTTGTATCGATATGACTGAAAGTTTAAGAAGAAACTGTCGGTTCACAAGTTGGCATAAAATGATGATGGTACGGCACACAGACCGTGGGGGAGCAGCTCGCTTGCAGTGAGTATGTAATAATGGAGTTACCCGTGACAGGTACCGAATGGTGGAGTTTTACTACTGGCGCGAGGGCGGCGGCAAGTCTCGGCTCGAGTGTGTGGTGTTGTTCCTGCCGGACGTGTGGTCGGCTCAGGCGTCGCGGGTCGAATGGTCTACGGTGCACGGCGGCTATAGAGCGGCGTGCGACGCGGCGCTGGCGGCGCTCGACGGCTCCGGGGAGCCCCCCGCGCCCGCACACGAAGACCTCAAGGACAAATCCAAAATTGTTTGTTCCCAGTTTTTGTTTGGTTATGAATCCGGCTGCGCGCGACTATACCTCCTGACTGACAACCCGGCTGCTACGATATACGCTGATGCTGATTTTTTTTTCTCAATCTTTCTACGCATCAATGGCAACTTTTGTATTTTTTTTACATATAGTGCATATTGCATTAAAGTATTAGATATTAACTATTAAGTCAAGTTTTTGTATTGCCTTGATCGAGTTGTTGTTGTGATTGTAAATAAAGCTTACGGGTACATTTCAGGAGAAAGCTGCTGACGCAAACGATAGTACGATTACAATAGACGAGAATGATGATGATGATGACTGTAAACCAGAACCGACGCATTATTCCAAAATAGATTTGAGGACGATTAAAGTGGACCAGCTTAGAGAGGAATTGAGAGCTCGCAATGTTAGCTGCAAAGGTAAAATTACCATTAATAAAATTAGCAATATCTGTTACTACTGCATCTAAAAAGTATACATTGTCACACACTATATATATATATTATATGTATTTGAAAACACTATCAATAACTTTTAAGTAAATACTACTTATTGTACATTGTAATTGTCTTGACTAAGTAGCACAAGGGTGTGACTGTAAAGTATAAACACGACAGTTGTGGATTCGATTTCCATTGAATGAATTATTATTTATTAATATTTTCATTTACTCGCTCAATCGGTAACAAGACAAAACGCGGCGTTAAGTTTCTGCACTCAACAAATAATACCTCATTCGGAGGAAAATAGGAAATGGAGTACCTTAACACTAGGTTCCCTTTGCCAACCTTATTGTGGACGTGATGCAGCGTGAAGCTGAAATTCTTATTTCTCTATTTTCTCCTATGATTACAGTTGCCATACTGTAACATTCTGTTTATGGGTGCCCATATTTTAACCCCCTATCGCGAGTGAAAACCTGGCGACTAGTAATAAAGCAACACAGACCTAAACTAGAGCACTTGTACTAAACAAGAAAATTGTAACTTGTTCTAAAGTAGACATAACTTCTGTATATTTACATTGTGTGAGAAAATAAACCTTTTCTATCACAGGTAACTCCAATATAATTTATATGAGAAATTAAGTTATCTATTATTTTTATTATTTGCCATGAACATACTACGAGGCCGACGTAGCGCAGTGGCCAGTGGCTAACTGTTAGCGAAACAGTTGCAGTTTCTATTTCTACTCGGAAGAAAAATGAGAATTATTTTTATTTCACAAGACAAACCAAAATCAATTTTATTCAAACCAATTTTCATTTAACACAAATATGAATGAATAAACAACAACAACAATGGTCAACCATTGTTTTATATTTGTACTTAATAAAAATCTTATTTTCTTTTGTGTACAGGCTTGCGTGCACAGTTAGTGTCTCGTTTATCGAAACTTATAAAAAGTGAAGAAGCAAAAGAAACAAAAAGTGACGAGGTTATGGAAGTCGAGGATGACGAGCAGGAAGAAAAAAAAGATAGTACGCTGGAAACGGGTGAAAAGACGGAAGATAAAGATACAGAAAATAAAGAAAAAACGGGAAAATGTATATATTGCACCAAACACAATTTTTAGCTTCACATTCACTGTATTCTGCATTTGGCAGGGTAGGCAGAGGGAACCCAGTGTTTCCCACTTTCTCGAAGTATTTCTTGAATGTCAGAATCAAAACGGCGATTTGCCTTGTTGCCATAGTGAGGAAATTAAAATATTAAACAATTCATTCCCCCTAGAGAGAATCGAAGCCACAGCTCGTTTACGCTTGTATCACTACGACACGACACTCTCTATCACTGTTGTGTTCAATATTTAAAAAAAACAACCATCCAAATTATCGTAACTAAAATTTAAGTTTATTTATTCAATACTAAAAGGTATATCTACGCGGGATACAGCGTGAAGCTGATTTATTTTATTTTTTACTAAAATGTAAAGTAAATTTTTTTTTTCTCTCGGTGTTTTTAGCAGTTATAGCTTTTTGGTAATTCATTTCTTAATTACATAATAAGTAAGGGCCTAGTCGCCGAAAATATATTACACTTTTTGAAACTTAAAAAATAAATATATTATGTTTTTTTAAATATAGCCGAAGATTCGACAGTTGTAATATCTGATGATAAAAAAGATAAAAGTGACAAAAAAGACAGCAGTACAGATGATGCAGATAAGAAAAAAGACAAGGAAGAAAAAAAAGAGGAAAAAGAAAAGAGTCAAGAGAGAAACACTAAACCAAAAATTGATAGTGAAGCAGAAAAGAAAAGGGTATTTTTTTATAAATACTTAAATTTAGTAGCTTATATCAAAAATAAAGTATCTACTTTATTTTTGAAAACTGAGTTTGTCTGAAACCTTTACTTTTTGTTTAATTAGTAATAATATTTTAGTGAATTTGACTAGTACCAGTCTGTATATACAACTACTTCAATACCTAATAGTGGGAATAATTTATTTTCATTTCCTCTATTCTCTATTTATTACCTAAAAAAGTAACTTAACTAACATATTGATTGTGTTACAGATAGAGAAAGAGAAGCAAATATTAAAATCAAAATATGAACTGCCAAGCTCTCCTCATATAATTGTGCATCCTAACGGTGCAGCTAAAGGTGGCAAGTTCACTTGTAGTGTTGCCACATTATCATTGTTGCTAGACTATCGGATTACTGATAATAAGGAACATAGTTTTGAGGTAAGTTCTGGTTTGATTTTTTTTCCTCCATAAAAAAGGGTGGTGGGTAGGGTAGCATTTGTCTTGTTACCAGAGCAATAAGGAAGAGAATGAATTATTTCCTTCAAGTGATAATCGAATCTACAACCATTGTGTATTCAGTCGGTTGCTATGCTACTGCATAACATCAGTCTCATTGTATTACTTTGTGGAAAGAAAAAAAAATGTTTATATTTTTTCTTATCCTAACATTTTAGTATAATTTTTGTGTGTGGAGATAACAAGGCTGGAGAGTGGCATGGACTATTTAAAAATAAAATAATTAATTAATTTAAAAATAAAAATAATATTTAAAAATAAATTGGTGAAACAAGTTATTCTCATGGGAAAGGCCATTATGATGTTGTGTTCAATCGTATGAATGTTTATCAATGTATTATTTTTTGTTTTAGATATTTGTGTTTGCTGAATTGTTTAATGAAATGTTGATGCGTGATTTCGGCTTTTATGTTTATAAAACTTTATACACTTTACCCGAAAAAGCAGAGGAGGTCAAAGAAAAGGATAAGAGTGTAGAAAAAAGCGATAAGAAAGATGAAAAGAAGGATGAGAAGAAACCTGAAAGTGACAAAAAAGAAGAGAAAAAAGATGATAAAGATAAAAAAGATGATAAGCGGGATTCACGCAAAAGGGAAAGAAAGGTTTGTGTTTTATAATACTAATATAGTTATCTTGCACAGTACTTCCTTTTTACGCAAGTAATAATTACCTAAGATCCAAAAGTAGAGCAGACTTTCTTTATTTTATAATACCTGAAAGTTTCTGTGCGCGTACACCCAACACTGGTAAGTACTATCAGGGAATATGGATTATTCGATTTTAACTTTCGTTAAAGTATAAAGGTTATTTTTTTTATATTTTCTTGGAAATAATATCAGAAATGACATACGAAATAATAAGTTTGTAGGCTTATAGGTTATGAGGGTGTTTGGCGGGGCGGACCCTGCTGAGGGTCGGGAAATGGACAACGTCATTTCACGATAACTTTCAGGCTTTATAAAATTACAAATTAGATGAGTATGGCTACTCTTCTACTTTTTGGTTTTCTCTCTCTCTCTTTCACTCTTTAAAAATAATTTCTTCTGAGCTATTAATAATATTGACAATCCATCAAAGATTTCAAACAAAAATGTATTATTCTACTAGTCAATTTTTTGAATTTTAAAACACTCAACTAAAAATATCACTACTACCTCATTGTCGCAACGTGCTTGTGTCACAAAAAGTGCTAATCCAATTTTTATAAAACATCGTTTAGAACTATTGCGATAAATAAAGTTTTTGATTAAAAGAAACCACATTCAATTCCGTTCATTCAGGTTCATTAATTCAGGAGTTATGGTACACAGACACGTCAAACTTATAATTTACAAACTCCCTTTTTGCGTCGGGGGTTAAAAATTAAATTACCAATTCGGCATCCAATTCCGCTGCTAATATTTTTAATTTGTTATATACAAAATTAAATTAAATTATTTTTTAAACACAAAAATCTTGACTAGATTGTAAATAACATCTCAACGAAAATATCCAGGATTCACGTAGCGATGACGAGCGGAGCAGTTCACCGAAGCGTCGTAGCCGCGGCGTTGAACTCCCCCCGGATCCTTACCTGCTGTTGTCTCTAGTGTACTTCGACACGGCGCGCGGTGGTACCGTCACGCGTAAGGACCTGCAAAATTTGTTCCTGAGCCTGGGCTTACAGCTGTCGAGGTCGCAAATAAAGAATATTATGGATAAAGTGTGTGTGCGGGATACGTTTAGTTATAAGTGAGTATATTGTATGTTATTGTTCCGATTTCTAAAAAAGTAGAATTAAATGTCGTCGTGGAGTGAGACGCGACGTGGGTGTGGGTTCGCACTCGAGGAAGTCTATTATTTTCATTTCCTTGATCTGGTAAAAAGATAAAGCGCGGTCTTGAATTCTGCCATTCTCTCTGCCCACATTGCCATATATGTGATGCAGTGTGTGAATATATATTACTTGAATATTATTGTCACTCAATACACAATGCCTTCAGAATTCACAGAAAAGTAGGGAGTGGAGACTTGGCTTGACATGTGGCACACAGTGCGAAGCTTTTAAATGAATATTATTATAAACCAATTGTACCTTTTTATTTGTTTTAATAACATGTTTTATTATTATATATTCAGGTCATTAGTACAAGCTATCAAGGATGTGGCAGCGGGCGCACCTGAAGCTATTCAGGACCTACCACTCGACAGCACTGTCACTAACAATGAAGTACCTCCTCAGGTTAGTTATACTACCACACCATATTTTTTTAACTTTACTCTTTATCTCACATATAGCCGGAAAGGCATGAGGAAGGAAAAAGGAAGCTAGTATTAAAACATTGATTGATTTAACTCAATGCAGCACATTGTCTCCGACCAACCGAGGAAAAGAAACGAATTCCTTCTAGTGGGGTTCAAATTCACAATCTAACAATAGTCCGTAAGCCACTGCCTCATGTCATATTGTTTGCATTTATTCACTTGTAATTTAACTTATTGTATAAAAGTAGAGCACGTTTTTTTGTATCAATGTAATATAGTACTGTTTTAAATTTTTTTAAGCAAGAATTTAACTATGCATTACGTATGCATGCATTTCTTTAGTTATTTATTTTTTCTTGCAATATATTTTATTAACGTTTTATCAAAACGAACATGTATCAAATTAAATTCAATTACACTAATTATATTGGTAATTCACATTCACAGATTGCGGAACTGGAAGCAACAATAGCGTCAGGCAATCGGGAACTCCTGCCAGTGTTCAATAGAAATACAGATAGTGCCAGCTCAGATGCTACCGGTACAAAAGATGTCAGCGACAGTGGTTAGTTTTATATAATATTTAGGTTTTGATAGACAACACGAAGTCACTCTTTGCTCTTCAATATCATCGAGGCCACCGTGGTGCAAACTATAAAGACGACGTTTGTGGGTGGGATTTTCACTCGGAGAAATGAAATACTCTTATTTCCTCGTAACAAGGCAAAACGCGACGCTGAGTTCCACCAATCAACACGCAATGTTTCCAAAAGTGTGCGAAAAATGTGGCCCAGAGTGTCTTAGTACTGGGTCAACTCTGCCTTGCTGTATTCAGGAAATATAATATTTACCTATTAATTAACTTTTCAACAGGTATTGTGACATACAAGTCCCGTGTGGTGGACATAGGCGCGCTGCTGGCGGTGTCCGCGCGCTGGGCCGGTCAACGTGCGAAGCTCGAAACGGCGTTAGCTGAACAGGCGGCGGCGTTGCGGGCCGCGCGTGCCGCCGCAGCCAACACGCAGCGTGCAGAGCGCGGCGCCCAAGTGCAACTGAATGATGTATGCGCAGCGCTAAACGCCGCTAAGGCTAGGATTGGCTCGCTTACTGTGAGTTTTTTGTTATTTTATTTAGTTTATGATCAGAATTGCATTTTATACATATTATATTATAATTGTATTTTATACATAGTATATATTTTAATTTGCAATAAATATACAACAAGTTTCTTAACTTAACGGTGATATCTTGCTTATTTTAAATATATTTTACTTAGTAATGTAATTTAAAAAAGTATGAGTACTCTACAATATTCTATTTAACAATTGTATAATAGTTTCATTTTTGTTGATATAGGCAAGCTCCAAAATATTCCATTCTGCTTTAAAAAGTATTCAAGCAAAAGTTGAAGCCGTTGTCAATATAAAATATGAAGATGATGATGTTGTTGAAGTTGTAAATGGACCTTCCAAGTAAGTTACAATTTAAATATTTAAACATAGTAATATTCTATTAACTTCGAAGACATCGTGGCGAGTCTGACTGTAAACGCGATGGTCGTGGGTTTGATTTATAGTTGGGTGAATGAATTATTCTCATTTGGTCTTTGGGTTCTAGTTTTAAGACAAAGTGCGGCGTTGAGTGTCGCGCAATGTCTATGACAAATTTATCATTGCATAATTTACTAAGTTACCAATTTAATAATCGTCAATAAACTGTACTGTTTTTTTATAGGACTGAAAAAGACGTTAAAGATAAGGATTCTAAAGATGAAAATATTGACACAGACAAGAAAGAAACAGAAGACGAAAGTAATAACATCACAAAAGAAGAAAATATTAAAGAAATTAAAGAGACTGACAATAATGCCACAGAAAATATGGACCTTGATGATAAAGAATAAATAGTATATAAGTGCTAATGTAAACCATTACTGTGTAAAGTATTTACTCATTCACTTCGTACCTTTCGCTATTACTGTACAAAGAATACTTATCAAATGCATCTAACAATGACTTGCATCCACTTTTATATCAAAATTCTTTGTAATGTGCCTCATATTTTTTATTGATGTTGCCAAAATTTCATTTAAATTACCAGTTAATTTTCTTTTAAAATAATAAAAGTAGTTAAAATAAGAGATAAGAATATTAAAATTACTAAATATGCTAATATAAGTAAAATTTAATTTCTTATGTCATCTAAATGTTCTTATTTTAAAAGTTATATTTCAATCAAATAATTATATCAATTTCTCTTATGTTCTATCACACATATAGCTTATATTTCATTGGGCTCTGATAGACAAAGTGCGGCGTTGAGTTCCCTTCACTCAATACTCAAATGTCTCGAAAAGTGGGGAAAGCAGTGTTTAATTCACTGTCTAGCCTGATTATAAATTTTTATCCAAGAATTGTACAAATAAATTTTCAATGTTTATATATTGTCACAAAAAATGACTCATTTACATAGTCTAAGAAATAGCTATGTAATTTAAAAATATGTCATTGTCTTCCCAATTGTAGAATGTGAATATCAAAAATTAATAACTAGATTGACGAAAACAATTTAATAATTTTGTATCATTTTTTGTTAAATAATCGACGCAGTGAGTTAGTGTCTGACTGTAAACGCAATGGATGTGGGTTCGATCCTCACTTGAGGAAATGATTGTATTTAAGTTACTTGACTATATTTTCTAACACTAGGTTCCCTCTGCCTACCCTGCTATATGCGGGGTACAACAAGAAGCAGAAAAAAATATATAAGGTTATTATAGCAATATTTGGAAATGTATGCAAGGTTGTAAGTTATCTTAATATTTACATTTATATCGGCATATAGCGTTTCGGTATATGTAGGTTGATATATATTATATTTGGTGATGTGTGAGTGAATTTAATCAATAAGTATGCAAAATGGTGGCAATAAAGTCATCACAAAAACATATTATTTTCTTTTTTTTTCTCCTTTCCCAAAGTTAAATGTTATAGTGACACTATTCAAAAGTAATACTTTTCTATATTAACGTTAAATATTATTTCACAACATGTAGTTATGTTTCTGAATGTGTTGTTCTTTTAAAGGTAAAGTACAACCACTCATGAAAGCAAAGTAGGTATAAAGAATTTTTGTCATATCTCGATTAATTCCATTCTTATAGAAAAATAGTATAAAGCAACCTTTTTTCTATTTGGATCTCAAAAGATTTTCTTTAAAATTCGTTCATTTTGTATTCTATTGCATGAACGTATTGCAAATAAGTAACTGATCTAACTAACCTTTTTAAGTTCTATGTTACTCTAAATAAAATGTCTTATTTGTGTAAAAGAATATCTGATTTAAGATTTACTTCAAATAATAATTTTAATATTAAAAAAAACACTTTCATGGACAACGTTTTATATTAATATTTGCTTCAATTAATTATGAGGCCAGTCGTGGCGCAGCGGCACGAGGTGTGACTGTAAAACCGACTGGTTGTGGGTTCGATCCCACCTCGAGGAGATGAAATATTTACTTAAATTTATATTTCCATTTTTTCGCTCTGGTGTTGAGGTAAAGGGCGGTGTTGAGTTCTGCCACTTAACACGCAATGCCTCCAGAATTCGGCAGAAAGTGGGGAACAGAGTGTCTTAACATTAGGTTCCCTCTGCTTACCGTGCTGTGTGCGGGATACAACGTGAAGCTGATTTATTTTTATTTATTTTATTTCAATTAATTATGTATAATATAGAATGTCTAGAAAATGTTGAGACTGTATGCGAAGCATAAAAAACATACTCTATAGGACAAATGGAAATATTTATTCCAAGGCGTTAAATTATTTTAGTTTCCTTTTGGTACAATCATATAAATAACTACTGAAACAATAAGTTTCCAAAAGTCTGTCAAAGAGGCTAAGTACTGTACGGTCAACAAGGCCTGGCCGCCCTTAAATTACGTTTTCTACACTTATACGCATTGTTTATTCGGTAAGAAAATAATCAAAAGTAAGCAAAAAAATAGGGGTCGACTATGGAAGGCAGGGGTCGCTACGGTCGCAACGTTCCATCCACCATCGTGCACTTCGAGAGAACACTTCCAAGACGACGCGCACCAGTGCATCCCCGCTGAGGATCGCCACCTAACACGCCATGCCCGGAACGGAGTGGAGTACGGAGCTACAGCTAGCTACGTAGAATGTAAATGGAAGAGAAGATGAATGAATTATTAGATGTGATGACAGAGATTTGGATGTTTGTGTAACTGAGACCAAGTGAAAGGGCAATGACACGATCGACTTGCCAGGCAGTCGGGTCGCTTTCTGAAACGGCGTACCAGAGAGCGAGCGGGGCTGACAAGGTGTAGGTGGTTAGTGCAGCGGTTCAATACAAGGCGATCAATCCAAGACTGCTTTGGGTTCGCTTCAAGCCGGGGTTAACAAGAGTATTCTTTTTAGTGGCGTTTGCGGCAGTATGCTCAGCTCCATTAGGCGATCTCGAGGAGTTTTGGGAGATAGTCAGGGATGTCTCGCCGTTCCGGACATGGCGTGTTGGGTGTCGGTTCCCAACGCCGCATTCACCGCCACTTGACACATCAGCCGGGACGCACTGGTGCGCGTCGCCTTGGGGGGACGCCCTATCAGTGCGCTTTCTCGAGGTGCACGTGGCGGATGGAACGTTGCAGCCCTAATGGGGGCAAGGGTCGCTGCGAGCAAGCCTTTCATCTTGGACCCCCAATGTAAGAGAGATCCGAAAGGCTATCGTGGGGGGCCCAAAGAGGCTTAAGACCTAGAAGGGGGTGTATGGATCACATCATTTCCCTCCACATGATCACAGAAAAGTCTTGGCCATTAACTAAAAAGATTTTCGTGCTTTTGTCGACTTGGAAACGGCGTTTGACAGAGTTGTATGAACGAAATTATAAGAAATACTACCCCGGTACAATGTGAGCTAATCTGAAAGGACTGTGAAAATAATGGTCGAAATCTGAATGCGAGTATGCAATATTAGAAAAAATGAATGAAATGATATATTTGGGAAGTATGTTTAGTAGATATGGAAAATACGTAAACAAGATATGGAGATGGATGCGAAAAGGCGTATTGCTGCCGGTAACAGGGTTAATGGTGCTTTAGCTGTATTGATGAAACGGCGAAGCGTCAGTACTGCTGCACGTTTGGCCGTAAATAATGCAGTGTTGGTAACATGGGTATTCTAGATTTTGTAGAAGAATCTCTTCGTAGGATGTGCGGAGTCAGCTTAACTGATCGAATGCGCAATGCAGAGATATACAGAATGGCAGGTACAAGTGAAGATGTCTCGGTGAGAATGAAGAAGAACGTGCTCAGTTGGTTTGGGTACATCGGAAGAATGAATAATGGAAGAGTGGCACAAAAAAATTATAAAGGAAAAATTAGCAGCAAGAGAGATAAGGGGAGACCTCGATTGACTTTCGAAAACAGCATCAAAGATACTAGAGGAAGGTCACGTAAAAAGCATGAGGACCCTCCGAAGGGCATGTATGAAGAGATTCATGACAGTGGCGAAAGAGATGCCTCTCTTCTCGCAGAGACCGTAGTGTGTGCCGCTCCGTTCTCTCTGACTACTTCGCTATGGATACAGCGTGAAGACTAGCTAGGTTAGATTAAGAAAAAAACCGTAGATCAAATCTAACAGCTAACTTCAGGCAGCCACGAATGGTTGACCGTATGAGAGTGTAAGAGAGTAGAAATGATTTTATTCAAGAGTAAGAGTATATATAAAAACTTGTTTACGAATAATCAATCACTACTCAAATGCAGCGTTTCCCAACTTTAATTTGTTGAGACACCATGAACTATAAATAATATTTTCATTCATCGCCTTTTAACCAATACATACCTTTAAAGTAAAAAAAAAATCTAATTAAATTAATTTAGACGCGTATAATTTGTTTTCTTTCTAAAATGCAAACGTGATTTCCATTTCTCCCCTTGGCATCTCTACGACACCCTGGGAACACCTACTCTAGTGTGATTAAATGATTGTGATTATAGCTATAGTCCGGTAGTCACTTTACAAATTATCGGGGACTAATACCGCATATCGAATACCATGCACACGACTTTACAGGCACTTTACATTACAAACTTCATAAAATATTTTTCAAGCTATAATAATATTTAGAAGGTTCAAATGAAACACATGGGCTCATTTAAATAATTTTATTATAACATGCATAAAAACTTAGCTTTATTGTCCTAAAAGATGTAGCAAAGTATAAAACTTGGTAAAGAAAAAAATATAAGCAAAGACTTACACTAAATAGGAATGCGGATACAATATTTTAAGAACATTACAGCCTTATAAATGAAAACATAATAGTATGGATTATACACTAAGTTATTATTATAATTACCTATTTTACTATGATTTGACTATCCTATAAATGTTTTTATGAGAATATACTAAAACAATTTTTAAATGTTTAATCAGCTTCACGCTGTATCCCGCACACAGCAGGGTAGGCAGAGGGAACCTAGTGTTAAGACACTCCGTTCCCCACTTTCTGCCGAATTCTGGAGGCATTGCGTGTTGAGCGGCAGAACTCAACGCCGCGCTTAACCTCGACACCAGAGCGAAGAAATGGAAATATAAATTTAAGTAAATATTTCATCTCTTCGAGTGGGGATCGAACCCACAACCAGTCGGTTTTACAGTCACACCTCGTGCCGCTGCGCCACGACTGGCCGCATAGTTAATCAAGCTTATAATTTAAATAAATTACTCATATTACAAAGAAACCTTATTGACAGTGAAGGAATTTATACAATACTTTGAATACAGTGATTAATTTTGAAAACAAAAAAAAACTTTAACAATAATATTATTTTTATTCACTATGTTCATGATCTTATTATAATACAGTCTTAGTACATCAGGAAAGAGACTTTTTTAATATATACTTTTTTAAATCTTTATTATGGATTTACAGTTTAAAAGTGTAAAGTTTTTTATATCATTTATGTGAGCTTTATTCCCAGAAAATCTGGAGACAAGTATATGTATATAATTATATTTCTTAAATTATCAAAAGGAAAAGTCATTTTGTAGACTTTTATTTTATTAAATTAAATTATATATAGCATGAAATTAAATGAATTACTATAACGACGACGCCATCTATGAAGATTTAATATATAGCATTGGTATTACAAAACTAGATCTAACATATTATAATGATCGTGGGTTCAATACCAACAAAAGCAAATATTTATATAAATTATTTTTGATACCTTAATCTTGTGAGGTGTGGCAGGGTAGAAAATCTTCAAAAAAATCATTACGTAAATATCGTACGTTTCTTGTCTCCAATAAGTAATAATGATAAAACCACTTAGGAATAGGATTCTATAGTCGAAAAATAAAAAAAAAAGTATTTAACGTTTCGTTAACATAAATCAGACAGAACATGCATTACCCCAAAAACAAAACAAATCGAAATCTAGACACAGGGTTCGACATAGTTCCCGGGGAAGAGTCCCGTGACGCCGTCCATGACGCCCTCCCACCAGCCGTCGTCGTTCTTTTTCAGCACGTAGATGACAGCACTCTCTTGGAACGAGAGCTCGTCCTCCTTGTCCGCGTAGTAGTCGTATATGGCTACAACTGGAAATTATGTACAGTTTTATATAGGATAATACGATCCTGAAATGAATGGTAGACTATTTGAGTTTAAAGTTCATGTTAAGATGAATATGTATAGCATTTGGAAGAAAAGTCTGTTTGAATTGTTTTGTGTTGTACTAGAGTTAATATAGGTAATTTTTCTTTCTTTTCACAATATATCTCGTGTATAGAGGGGACCTAGTATATAAAATATAAATACACACACTTTGTTCCCTACGCACTGCCCTATTTTTGAGGTATTTAATGCATGTTATATTGCGAAACTAGAAGCTGTACTTTGAATAGCTAAGCAACAAAACGAGGGTACATGAAAAAAATATATAATTATTTGTCGAGTAGGGATTGACTATCGACAATTATAGGGATTACCGCTATATATGTATCAATTTACCTTTCTCAATATAATTCTTCGGCACCCATCCTGGCAAATCTTCTTCATCGGGCACAATGGCTGGCACTGCGTTGGTGTACTGAGTGCCCATCTTATTCTGAAATTTTGTTAAAATATCATCAAATAGTATTCAAATTATATATTTTTTTAATTGTCTAGTGAGTTAATATTTATATCTATATGTTTGCTGATTTTTTCATGATTGGGACATTGTTAACACCTGAAAATTTGAACATTCTTTTATGGTTCTAATTATCTGTAATAAGATCTTAATCTTCAAGTACAATTTTGTTATTTTGCATAGTTTAAAACATAATATAATGTTACTAATACACATATTAAGTGTTGGTTTGTTCATAACAACGGAATTGGTTGCAAAGGGTGTATAATGAAGATGAAAGGGTACCTGCATGAGGTGCGGCCTCCCGAAGGCGTCCCCGACCAGCTCGTCGTCGAGCGGCGGCGGCGGCAGCGGCGGCGACACCGACCCGCCGCGCGCCGAGCCCGCGCCCGACGCCGACGACGACGACGCGCGCTGCGACACACACACACATTTAGTTCGCTTCGTGCAACCTCGGCTCGGCTCGGGCCGGTGTCGATTTTATTCGGCCAAAGAGAGAGAGACAAAGGAATTCGTGATACGTGACTGAAACCCTCGCGAGGTTGCAAGAGTGTGCCGTATAGAGTCGTGGCCCACACGTGAACTTTTGATCAAAATATAAATTTATATTTATTTATTTATTTATTTATAAGCCTTTATTCAGTAATTACAACCTTTTTTAATTGTATATTTCACTTAGTTTATACGATTTGTGATTTGCTTAAGGTCTGTAAATCTGTTTGCCAATTGGCAAAGGCCTCCTCCAACCTTTTCCACTCCCGTCTATTGCTTGCAACTCTGTGCCATGTTTTTCCTGCCACTTGTCTTATGTCATCTTCCCATCGTCTTGGTGGTCTGCCCTTTTTTCTTTTTCCTTCTCTAGGGTACCATTGTGTAACCAATTTGCTCCATTTATCCTTGCCTCTGATTGTGTGTCCCGCCCATCTCCATTTAAGTCTCTTGATGCATAGGACTACAT
>JAATLQ010032918.1:0-15880 GCA_013421005.1 Heliconius erato x Heliconius himera | reverse complement strand
GCGATCTCTTTGTAGGATATGCGGAGTCAGCTAGAGAATGTTAGGTACCAGCGAGGATGTCACGGTGAAATTGGAGAAGAACGAGCTCAGGTGGTTTGAGCACGTCGAACGAATGAATGATAAATGGCAGAAAAGATTTGCGAAGGAAAAGTGAACGGTAAAAGAGATAGGGAGTGATCTCGGTTGACATTCAAAAATACAGCATCAAAGATACTGGGGGAAGGTCACTCAAAAAAGCACGAGGATCCCCCGGAGAGCATGTATAGAGAGGATAATGTCAATACTTACTACAGGCTGTTACAGAAGCGGTAGAGTGTCTAACTCGACAGTTGATGGATCAATTTCCATTAGAAAAATGAGTTATTTTTATTTTCTGGTAACAAAATACAGTGTGGCGTTGACTTTTACCACTCAATGAGCTGAAAACTGAGCAGAAAATGAGAAACCATATATCGCAATACTAGATTCCCCCTGCCTTCCCTACTAACAGGTATGCAGGATAGGTGCAGCTAAAAAAACTATTATGCGTTTAGCACACTACTCCTAAGGTTTTTCGGTAAGTAAGTTATTTCTTTTTGGCTAGTTTAGAATGCTTCCAAAGATATCGCGTCTTGAGAATGATGGAGGGCGAAGGCTTACTAGTGTAAAACACGATTCATTGTGATATAAATGAAAATCAGCTTCACGCTGTATCCTGCACACAGTAGGGCTGGCTGAAGGAACCTAGTCTTAGGACACTCCACCCACCCATTTTCCGAATTCTGTTAATGTTTTAACTCAACGCCACGTCTTTACCTCGACACAAGAGCAAAAAATGAAAATATACAGTTAAATAAATATTTAATTTCCTCGAGTGGATTGAACCCACAATCAGTCGCGTTTACAGTTACACACTTGGGCCCCTGCGTCACGACTGGCCTCACTTATCAGGAAAAATTTTTTTATTCATGTGTTGATCAATTGTCGAAAACATAGTCTGGTTGGTAATATTTAGCTCTACTGTACTAAAGTTAATAAGGATATAGATAAAAAGTTAATTCCAAAAGAAATATGTAGATCGTATAAAAATGTAATATTTTATAAAAAGTGTAATTTTTCAATATAATTTGCGTTAAGTTTATAACTTTTTGAGCGCGAAGCTTAAAAAACCGCAATAAGTAAAAGGAAAAAAACTTTCTTTTTTAAAACCGGGCTGAAACAACGCGCAGACAACCACGAGTTGTTGAAATGTACTGCGAAAGTCGAAACAGTGCTCCACGTTTGTTTTTGTTTTTTTAGAACTTTTTGCGGTTTTTTGGAAAAAAAACTCGTCGGGGGATTTCCGCATAGGTATAGGTATGTCATAGTAAAATCACGAAAGCCGTAGGTAGCGGTCGCGGTTAGTTTTTTTAAATCACCACAGTCGAAGATTTCTCTGGCAGTTGTGGTTTTTTAATAAGATTTTTTTTAATATTAAATAAATTGCAGATTCAGTTTATTTAGCTTTAAAAATGCGTTTAAAAAAATATTAGTTAAAGACAACTATTCTATATTGATTTATCTACAATACTGCAACATTGCAAGGCATGCCGACCCTATTTTCAATATATATCTAATCGTTAAAACTAAGCTACAGGTTATAATTAAAATAAAATCAGGCTGTATCCCGCACACAGCAGGGTAGGCAGAGGGAACCTAGTGTTAAAACACTCGTTTCCCACATTCCACCGAGTTCTGGAGGCATTGCGTGTGGAGTGGCGGCACTCAGCGCCGCGCTTTGCCTCGACACCAGAGCGAAGAAATGAAAATATAAATGTAAATAAATATTTCAACTCCTCGAGTGGGGATCGAACCCACAACCCGTCCTTTTTACAGTCACATTTTGTGCCCCTGCGCCACGACCCGTCTCAAGGCCGTAATATAGCAATTATAAAATAAAAAACTAAAAGTAATTCATAATAATTAATAGCCTTGACTGTTTGTATACCAAATTATGATTGACATTGAACCTTGAATTCATAAAGAATGAAAAAACTAAATTAAAAAGGTTTTATTTTAACTGTAATATGATTATACACTATATGTATACTATTCATTATGTTATATGCTCTAAGTGCAGTATATCAGAATATACGTTTATTTAATTAATAAAAAAAATATTACTGGGGCATCGTGTATTGTTAATTAAATACAAAATATCAAATTTCATACATTCATTTTGTACTTTTCCTACTTAAGGTTATATGATATATAAATTGAAAAACTTTGTCAAATACTGTTATAAAAGAACTGCTTTAATTTAATTTAATATTATTATCATAAAAATCATCTTTACAAAACCGCTTCGTTGTTTTAGTTCCTTTGATATAAAAAAAACATAGCTGAATAATTTATTATCTGTTCACATTTTTAATCTATATTTAACATAACTAGTGTTGTGCACAACATTCTAAAACCATTCGTTCACAAGCCAAGTGAACGTCGGCAGTCTTCGTACCGCTGCAGCCACCGTCTTCCGTTAGCCGAGCGGTTCAAAGGAGCTGCACATCCGTATCCGCCGTTCCCATTCACCATCATGTAGTCGTAGCAGTCCGTGACGCCGTCACCGTTGCAATCCTAAGAGTGAAATCCAGATATTACGTGTAAAAGTTTATAGAAAAATGATTTAATAGTTTATTATTTTGTAGTGGCTTGCACTGGAACATTGATTAATATTTTTAACATTTTTACAAAATTACTCTACACTTAGTAAAGAAAAATACTTTTTTAGAAAATGTATATAAATCATCTGTGAGAATTTTGGACATAGCGGGATTCAAACTCGCGCCTCTTTGATACCGTTCGCGTTTCCGAACCCACAACCAGTCGCGTTTACAGTCACACTTGTGCCTCTCCGTCATGCTCACGACTGGCCTCAATACAGCAAGCAATATGTGTGTCTGTCTTGTTATGTGTGTGTGTTTTTTTTTATTTTGGGTATCTCCTAAATGCCCATAATAATTATTTTACCCAACCCTCCATTTTATTTAACTAAATCGATTAAAAGAAAGAAAATATGAATCGAATATCTGTACTGCTCCCTAGTGCACAGTGGTGCACGGCCCTAAGATATCGTTTCTATTTTATTATATTTTATAATAAGCATACAGAAATCCAGCTATAAAAGTTATAATCGTATCATAAAAATTCCAACATGGCGGCACGAGTACTTACAGCTTAATTTGCTTAATTTAAAAAGTCGCTAGTAAATTATTACTTACTTTACCAAATCGCTCCAAATAACCTTCTATAATCCTCTTAGCGCAGTGGAAACTTCTAGCGCAGTCTTCCCAAGCTGAAATTAGCGTGTTTCGTTTTTAAATATAATTATTATAAACATATTGCGAAAGATTTTAAGAAAATATGAGAGGTAAATTTCTTATATAGTTAGGTTTTTTTATTAAAGATTTATGTGTCGTGGCAAAGTGCGGCGTAGAGTTCCGCCACTCAACACACCTCCAAAACTCGGCGGAAAGTGGGGAACAGAGTGTGTTAACACTAGGTTCCCTCGTCCTACCCTGCTGTGCGTGAAGATGAAGTAAGAAGTAAAATTTCCTAATATTAGTCAATCCCCAAATTTGTCACATTTTTTATCGCTTAAACATGGATCCCGCACACAACAGGGTAGGCAGAGGGAACGCTCCGTTCTCATTAATACACTTCCGTTCCCGCCATATTCTAGAGGCATTGCGTGTTCAGTAACAGAACTTAACGTCGCACTTTGCGCCGTTACCAGAGCGAGGAAATGAAAATATTTAATATTTCATGGTGGGAATCAAATCTACAGTCTGTCGCGCTTATAGTCGCATGCTTGTACCACTGCACCACTCATAGCCTCTAATTGATTTATAAGTTCCCTCTGTCTGACTGACTATCGGATAATCGAAATAAAAAAAAAAACCATACGTAACCGTTACCGAGTTCAATATGAAAGTTTCGAATAATTTCGAATATGGGCTGAGTCTATGCAAAGATTAAAGAATACAGACTAATATATTGGGAAAGTTTCTAAAGAAATATATTGAGAAATATGGTAGATAAAAGGAATAATCATTATAATATTTTTAAGTAGTCTACTTATTTGTATTTTATTTTAAATTCCTTTAAACTGTATATCCATAATCGACTAATACTGTTTGTTCTGCCTACAACCATATCTGAGACATTGCATCCGTAATATCTCCACTAGGCACTAGAGAAACTAATGACGAATCAGTTTCCCATTTTCCGTATGAAGTCATTATTAGTAACATAAAAATTGTATGCCACATTCAATTAGACAACATTACCTACATTTTCAGTATAAATATTTCCTCTTTAATATAAGTATTTGAGCCTACAACTAAGTATTTCAAATGTACAGAACTATTATTTGTTTTATATTTATTGTTTATTATTTACTAGCGGCTCACCCACGGCTTCGCCCGCTTAAAATACATGATTATTGATTTAATAAGCAGAATTGATTGACAACTATAATGACTTCTAATATAATTTTTTTACGACATTATCGTCAAAGAATTTTTGATTGTTTTAAATAAAAAAATACGACCATTGTTGATATTTAATATTTATAAAATATACATAAAGCTAATTATATATTACACGTATATATTTTTGTAACTTTATGTTCTTTTTACCTATATAATATACTCTGTTAAATGTGCAGATGTCAGTGAATAATTTAATTTACTCATTCAGAAACAGCCTTAAATGTTAAATTATTGATTTGAAGGATTCATAATATTCTTTGTAAAATAACTGTAATAATTGCATATAACTCCTGTACAGTTTTTAAATTAGTTACATATATTTTATGAACGAACCAACCAAAAAATCTTTGTATTTACTTGATATTTCTTTCAAGATCGTTCTTTATGTCCGTGTTGAATTAATTACGACTTCTTTCAAATGACGATAACTTTTTTTTTAATGAACCGATTTTGATGAACTAAACTTTAGTATTTAAGTTGAGTTAAAACAAAGCAATTGGTGAAATTGGTGAAAGGTGAAAAAAAGTAAATCGGTTCAGTACTTTCAGAGAAAAATGCGGACAAAAATATGTCGACAGACAGACAGACAGACAGACAAGAAATTAAAAAAAAATCTTTTTGTTTTCTATTATTATTTTTAAGAGTCCCTCTATCCATTTCAGTCAAAATTACTAAATGTACAAAATTACAAAATATTTTTACTGTCTTATTATATATAGAGATATATAGATATTATATTAATAAGTCGAGAAGATAGTCGTAGCGCAGGGGCACATGCATACCATTGTCAACTCGACAGGTTGTGAGTTTGATTCCCACTCGAGGAAATTACATATTTAATATTTTCATTTCCTCACTTTTGTAACGAGGCAAAGCGAGGCGTTGAGCTCCGCCTTTCAACACGCAAAATCGCTTAATTTCTACATGGTAACGAAGTGTCTCAACACTGGTTTCCTAGAATCCCTCTACCTATTGTGCAAAGTGCAAATTTAATCTGTTAAAATATATATTTTTTATTTAAATTCGAACCTAAATAAAATGAAGACCCTCTCTATATGGATGGATGGAGCAGCCTATTAGTGCTTTGTGTTTAATGAATGTTTTATTTGTTAGTGTATATGTTAATGGATCTGTTGATCCATTAATATATTTTATTACTACTAGGTCACACGTCCTGATTTTGTCTAAAAGTATAAATTGCGGCGTTGAGTTCCGCCACTAAGCACGAAATGCCGCCAGAATTCGTCGAAAAACGAAAACGGAGTGTCTTAACAGTAGGTTCCGTCTGTCAACCCTGCTGTGTGCGGGAAACAGTATGAAACTTCAAAAAACATACCATGGTTTCTTTCAGGGTCGTCATCAAGTAAGGTAACCTTGCCAGCATCCACCCAGTACACTCTGGATATATTGAAGGGGCCGCAGTACCCTTGCGTGCATTGATGGGACAACTGGCATTCAGTGGACACGTGACAAAGACAGTTGTAGCACGCGTCTGATAAGTTAGGGAGAAATGTTCCTGAAATTATGTTTTCAATATTTATTGATAATATTATTATTTAGAGGCCAGGCCATTGCTTAGCGACCGTGGCGCTGGGGCAATGAGTGTTGGTTTCATTCTCATTCGAGAAAATGAAATATTTAATGTTTTTTTTAATACTTTTGGTAAAGGCATAGCGAGGCTTTCAGTTTCGCCACTTAACACGCAATGCCTCCAGAATTCGGCGGAAAGTGAGGAACTAAAGTTTCTTAATGGGAACGAGGTGTCTTACATTAGGTTCTGTAGGCGGGATGCAGCGTGAAGCAAAAAAAAAAATTATTAAACATAATAACTGGCCCGGCAGATGCTGCCCTGTTCGGTTAAGAAGCGAAGATAAATACTCGTATAACGTGAATATTATTTCTTATTGTTTAGTTTATCTTACACTACACACCGAATACAAATATATTTTTAAACCATTCTAGAATATATTGAAATATATACATAACATTTAATTAAAATCGTCTAAATCGTCTATACAGTAGAGTGACACACACATAAAGCAGAATAAACCAGCTTCACACTGTATCCCACACACAGCAGGGTAGGCAGAGGGAACCTAGTGTTAAGACATTCCGTTCCCCAGTTTCTGCCGAGTTCTGGAGACATTACGTGTTGAGTGGCAGAACTCAACGCCGCGCGTTGCATCGTCACCAGAGCGAAGAAATGGAAATATAAATTTAAATAAATATTTCATTTCCTCGAGTGGAAATCGAACCCACAACCAGTCGATTTTACAGTCACACTTAGTACCCCTGCGCCGCGACTGGCCTCACATATGTGTATTAGCTTATGTGTAAAATGTCTTAGTTTTCCACAGTAAACACAATACAGCATAACTTAGAACCATTCAAAATTACATTTGTTAATATCTATCTATACTTAATATTACAAAGCTGAAGAAGTTTCTTGTTTAAACACGCTAAACTCAGGATCTACTGGTTCGAATTGAAATAAAAATTTTTGTCGAGAAAAGTAAATGCCGCGCCGTATTGAAATAATAATTTCGATGTAATATTACTCTAAGTAGACCACCACGGCGAAACCGCAGGTTAAAGCTAGTGCTGTACAAAATAAAAGTGAAAAATATACTGGTCTAATACGAAAAGATTTCTCACCTTTAGAATGATGGAAAAATAATATCGCAGCAAACAAACAAGTACAGAATACGATAAGGTTGCTATCCATTTTGCATCGCTTATAATCTGAAATAATGTAATAAATAATACAATTTTTATGTTTTATAATTCTAAATATGCCACTAGAGAAATTTAAACTTTTAAGTAACTGTGGTGAAAATACTAAAGTCTTGCATTTTATTCCATAAATTATAGTAGAATTATGTATTCACTTTTTATTTCTTTTTAATTTTACAGTATCGAAAGAAAAACCGACTGGTTGTGGGTTCGATCCCCACTCGAGGAGATGAGATATTTACTTAAATTTATATTTCCATTTCTTCGCTCTGATGTCGAGGCAAAGCGCGGCGTTGAGTTCCGCCACTCAACACGCAATGCCTCCAGAATATGACAGAAAGTGGGGAACGGAGTGCCTTAACACTACGTTCCCTCTGCCTACCCTGCTGTGTGCGGGATACAGCGTGAAGCTGATTTATTTGATTAATTTTTATTTATTTTATTATTTTAAAATATTTCATATACAATTTATCCATACGCTAACAACAAAAACCAGTATTTTTCATCACAATATTAAATCAGTATGGATTTTTTTCTCACATCTACGTACTTTGCAGTATGTACTTACTTCAATTACTCAGTTGATTGTAACCGGTTATTATAGTCTAATTATATTATCGTATACGCTCTTTTTCCTTCACATTTGTTACTTGGATCGAGACTTGGAATGTAGTTTTTTTTTTTATTTTTATACTATTTAAGTTTTATCCTTGTATATTTTTTTACTATTTTTTTTTCGCTTAATATTGTATTCCATATATGTGACGGTAGGTAGAGAGAAACTATAGCCAAGACTCTCCGTTCTTCGCGCACAGCCCAATTTTCGATACATTGCGTGTTGCTTAGTGGAACTCCATGTCACGCTTTCTTGTTACCAGATTGAAGAAATGAAAATAATTAATTTCTCCGATTGGGAATCGAACCCACGGATTGGCAACATAGACTACGTTCGAAATCACACTGCTTATCAATCGTCGGCTTATGTCGTACACTTTATTTTATAAGTACGGAGAGAGACTTAGTGATATTTTATTTGGTCCCCCATTTACTACTTTAGTCTTGAACGCTTATAAAAATAAAAATGTTTGTTGAACCAGAATATAAATATCTTTCCGTTATAATATACATTAACAAATTTACCTTGATTTTGAAAACATTTAAAAAATGCAGTTATGATGAGGCTGTTGCGGCGCAGTGGCCCAAGCGTGGTTCTGTAACTGTTGTGGCCTCGATTCCCACTCTGGAAACTGAATTATTATTTATCAATATTTGACTTTCTGGAATAAAGCAAAGCGCGGTGTTGAATTCCGCCATTCAACGCGTAATGTCTTGAAAATTTGGCGGAAAGTGGGGAACGGAGTGTCTCAACTTTTGGTTCCTTATGCCTTAAGCTTATAAAAAAGTGCAATGACGCTATCAGTACACCACATGATCCTTATGTTATACTCTAAGAAATATTTTCTAGTGCAATTGAAATATATGGTTTTGTTAAAGTAGTTGCAATTAGCGAAATGATTGTTAAACATTGAAATTTTCTAGCTTCACGCCGCATCCCGTAAATAGCAGAGTAGAAAGAGGGAACCTGTGAATCGAGTGCTAAGACACTCCGTATCCATTAAGACTAAGATCTTCCTATCTCCACTTTCCACCGAATTCTGGAGGCATTGCGTGTTCAGTGGCGGAACTCAACCTTTACTTTAGCGAGAAAAATGAAAATATTACATTTCCTCGAGTGAAAATCGATCCCACGCCCTGTCGCATTTACAGTCACAAGCTTGTGCCCCTGCGCCATATCTGATCTCAAATATAAATAGCTGCAAATAGCTGTTTTCTCATACATTAATAAAAATAAGAAAAAAGGTAAACTAGCCTGTTCTTGGAGCCATTGACTTTGGTTAAGGTTAAACATTAGCATTTGTTGCGTTATCTTATCAAATTAGTCTTAGTTAATCTGTTTAAGTTGGGGGTGAGTTGGGGGTCAAGCTGCTTTGTATAACTAGATAATTATAATTAAATACATATATTTCCTAATTAAAATTTGCCATTTGAGACCATCGTAGCTCAACGTCTCAGCGTCTGTATGTAAACGCGACAGATGAGATTCGATTCTCTTTTGCGAGAATGAATTATTCGATATTTTCTTTGCTCCGGTAACGAAACAAAGCACGGCGTTGAGTTGCGTCACTCAACACGTTCTTTCTAAATTGGGTGGTGCGCATGGAACTTAATTTTAATACTATAATACAGGTTAGAGCCTGAAGCCAATTAACATTTAAACTTAATGTAAATATGGTACGGTTTTTACAAGCACATTGATAAAATAAGTATATTGATATAACGTTGTTTTATTTTCTCGCGTTTACCGTAGAGGCAAAGAGAATATGGAACAAGTGACTCCGTTCTCCATTGTCCGTTATGTAATTATCTATTCAATATATAGAAAACGAATCTACAAACCACTCAACACGCAATGCCTCCAGAATTCGGCAGAAAGTGGGGAACGGAGTGTCTTAACACTAGGTTCCCTCTACCTTGCTGTGTGCGGGATACAGCGTGAAGCTGATTTGTATCTACAAACGAAAGAAAACGACTCTGCTTGCAAACCGATGCTTCTCATCGTAGCAATGGCGTCATAAATAAAATAATATATTAATTAAAAAAATATCACTCACTTCTTATTTTCACATATTATTAATTTAAAACTTTATTAACATTAAATCACTAGAATACAAATATAATTAATTATATAAATATATTTAACTTATATTTTTAATTTTATCCTTTAAATATATTTAAATATACGTTCACAAACTTGTTTCACCACTGACTTGGTTGAGAATAATGATTGTATTAATCACTAGTCAGGTTTGCTCCTATAAAGGTCTTTTTTGTTTTATTTTATGCAACCGCACTCACATACGTGGATTAGCGTTTGATTGGAATTAAGTCTATATAAATGCATTATGAAGAAAATTGGGAACCCTACTTTATGCTAAATACAGCGGGAAGCAATTTTTTTTATTTCCCATTTTCAGTCGTTAGTTAGTCAATTATCCCATATATCTTACTGTAAATAAATGAGCTTCACGGTGTACCCCGCACACAACAGGGTAGGCAGAGGGAACATAGTGTTAAGACACTCCGTTCCCCACTTTCTGCCGAATTCTGGAGGCATTGTGTGTTGAGTGGCAGAACCTCAACGCCGCGCTTTATCTCGATACCAGAGCGAAGAAATAATAATATAAATGTATGTAAATATTTCATCTCCACTAGTGGGGATCGAACCCACAACCAGTCGGTTTTACAGTCACACATTGTGCCCCTGCGCCACGACTGGCCTCATATCTTATTGTAGATATAATATCTTATGTAAGTTTTGTATAGATAGTTAAATATGTATATCTCGTGTAGTCGTGGGTTCAAACACGTGCTGTCAATATAATTATAAGGAAATATTGTTTCACTATGAATAATATATTTGTCATATTCAATTTCCGGTATAATTACTTTATATATGTAAACGCAAAATACAGGCGAAGCCGTCGAAGGCAGTATGTGAAGGTAAATGCGATGGTCATATATTCGATTCCCACAAGAATATTATTATTTTCTAAATTTTTTCGGCATTGGTGTGGCCAAGCGCGGCGTTGATTTCCGCTGTACTCAACACTCTATTTCTCTAATTCGAGTGAAATGTGAGAGAGTAGCAAGTGTTTTAATTTTAGGTTTTCACGCGTTTTTTCCCGCATAGCACTCTATAGCAGAGTAGGGTAGGGAAAATGCGTTATAGTGGATACAGAGACATAAGCTTACCCACTCATACACTCAATCCCTGCCAATGCATAAATGCTTGAAAATGAAACCAGTAGTTCCTAAAAATAAAACGTTCAACAAAACTGGTTCTTCTTTACGATATGAATATTGCAGTAGTATATACAAAGATACTCCAAATAAGAGCAGAATAAGAACTATGGCTGTATATATGTCTTAGTGGTCAAAGTGCTTGGACGGTTTAAAGGTGTGCGGGTTCAATTTCCGCTACTATGAAATATTTAATATTTCATATTATTTTGTTAATAATGAATTACGGTATCAAAGAACTCATCTATATATATAAAAGGACATGTACTGACTGACTGATGGTAGAAACGTGAAATTTGGACAAATGTTCATTTTCATAATCTGGATATCCACTAAGAAGGGATTTTGAAAAATTTTAACCCTAAAGGGATGAAATTGGGGTTGAAAGTTTGTATGGAAAAAAATTTAAATCGGCACCGATTTTTATAAAATTTGAAATTCAGACTCTTAAAAATATTTCATTGAATACGTGTTTCATGGTTTTTTAGAATTTACCCCCTAAGGGTTCAAATAAGGGGTTGAAAGTTTATACGGAAAAATCTTTAAATCGCCACCGATTTTTATAAAAAAATTAATTCATACTGTTCTAAAATATTTTATCGAACACGTGTTTCGTGGTTTTTTTAGAAGTGACTCCTAAGGGTGCAAATACGCGGGTGAAGCTGCGCGTGTCCACTAGTTAAGTATAAATGTTTACTAAGATTTCTTTTTTCTTTTGTAATCCGATAATGAAATCCAAAACACTCACTTTAGGTACTATTTAAAAGTAATTAACTATACTTGGGGGGTCATAAAGTTGGGTACTTTCGTCCGTCTCGTAAGCTTCTCAAAGCTTCAGGAATTAGCTTAGAATTAAAAGAAAAATAATGAAGGTCTTTTTAGTTACTTTAAGTGTAGAATTTATGTTATTTATTAATCGTTGTTAATTTATTTTAGCCTTATGTCGTACCCCGCCCATAGCAAAGTAGGCAGAGGGAACCTGGGAACCTAGTGTTAAAAAGCTTCGTTTCCGTTAAATCTGTTCGTCACTTTCCGCCAAATTCTGAATACATGGCGAGTTCATTGTCGGAACTCAACGTCAAATGTGAACGATGAGCGAGGAAATGAGAATATTTCATGTTCCATGGGAATGGAACTGACAACCAGTCATCGTTTAGAAAAAAATCAGCTTCACGCTGTATCCCGCACACAGCAGGGTAGGCAGAGGGAACCTAATGTTAAGACACTCCGTTCCCCACTTTCTGCCGAATTCTGGAGGCATTGCGTGTTGAGTGGCAGAACTCAACGCCGCGTTTAACCTAGACACCAGAGCGAAGAAATGAAAATATAAATTTAAGTAAATATTTCATCTCCTCGAGTGGGGATCGAACCCACAAACAGTCGGTTTTACAGTCACACCTCGTGCCGCTGCGCCACGACTGGCCTCTCTCTTCTCTTTAGACTATAATTATATGAAAAACAAGAAACTAGTAATACAATATTACCGATCTAAGATAAATCTGCGGTCAGCCGATATAAATATATCTATCTAGTACTTATCGTAACAGAACTCTTGAGAGATGCTCCAGTTTCAAATCCCCAAAGATGCTTGATTATGATGGATGATTGTAGTTCGTAAAATACGGTTTACTTATTATTAATTGCTTATATCATAATAAAATATTTCATTTTTTTGAGTTTTAGTTTGTTTTTTATTTTTTTTCATTGAACGCGATGGAAGTTGTGGGTTTGGTTGTTATAATATTTAATATTTCCATTTCCTCGCTCTGCTGACGAGGCAGAGCGCCGCGTTAAGTTCCGTCATTCAACAAATAATGCGTCCAGAGTTCGGCGGAAAGTAGGCAACAAAGTGTCTTATCACTAGACTTCCGTTGCCTAAAAAACATTCCTTTATCACTTTCCTCGAGAACTTAGTTACAGGGGACAGCGAAAAGGTAAATTCTAGTTATTTATATTTTCGTACATTTTTTTTTAGCTACACGCTGTATCCTGCACATAGCAAGGGCAGAGGGAACCTGGGCACCTAGCGTATCTATTTTTTTTTTTTTTATAAAATTTGAAATTCAGACTGTTAAAAATATTTTACTGAACACGTGTTCGTGTTTTTTTTAGAATTCACCCCCTAAGGGTGCAAATAAGCGAGCGAAGCTGCGCACGCCCACTAGTAACAAATAAAAAATATCTCTGCCGAAACCCGGGATCGAACCAGGGACCTTTAGATCTTCAGTCTAACGCTCTCCCAACTGAGCTATTTCGGCTGTGTCCTAGTTACCAGATTATAAGTACATATAATATTTTTAGTATAAGATTTTTTACAGTGGCAAGATTTTTTACAGGTGTGACTGTAAAACCGACTAGTTGTGGGTTCGATCCCCACTCGAGGAGATGAAATATTTACTTAAATTTATATTTCCATTTCTTCGCTCTGGTGTCGAGGTTAAGCGCGGCGTTGAGTTCTGCCACTCAACACGCAATACCTCCAGAAATCGGCAGAAAGTGGGGAACGGAGTGTCTTAACACTAGGTTCCTTCTGTCTACCCTGCTGTGTGCGGGATACAGCGTGAAGCAGATTTATAAGATTTTTGGTGCTGAAGAATATAAGGTCGTGGCGCAGTAGATGATACACCAATATATGTACAAAAAATCATTCAACATACTCCGCAAAGCCACTGGCAGTAAAAAACTGGCCAGATATTTTAATTTGATAATGCAAGCCGGTACAAGTGAGGAGTAAACACGCTACGACGTGACGACGTGACCGCCGCACCGGGCAACGTGGAGGGATTGTTTACAGTGACAGTAGAGCAGTGGAGAGTAGAGTAGTATAACTAGAGATTCTAACCTGGCTTCCCTCGTTTAAACTTATTTTTATATTATAGCCAAAGGAAAATATTTTTTTTTAGTTAAATATATTCTATGTCGTTTCTAATATGTCTTAGGAAAGAAAAAAATACTTATTAAGATAAAGTATAAAAAATTGAACGTAGCGGGATTTGAAACTGCGTTTATTTGGAAACCGTCCAAAGAGACGCGGTTGTTTTTTTTTTTATTTTAAACATAACTTATTAAGACTGAGTAGTTATTGACTAATTTTATTTTATTTCAACAGTGAAAAATCGAATCTAACAATTTCCGGTATTTAGCAAATAGAAAGAAATTTAATTCGTGCAGGCGTGTTAAATAAATTAAAATAAAATAAATTAAATCAGCTTCACAATGTATACCGCGCGCAGGGTAGGCAGAGGAAATTTAGAATTAAGACACTTCGTTCCCCACTTTCCGTCGAGTTCTGGAGACGTAGCGTATTGGGTGCCGGAACTCAGCGCTGCGCTTTACCTCTACACCAAAGCGAAGAAATGAAAATATAAATGTAAACAAATATTTCACTTCCTCGAGTGGGGATCGAACCTACAACCAGTCGATTTTACAGTCACACTTTGTGATGCCGCTGCGCCACGACTGGCCTCAAAACGTGTTGTTTTGTCAAAAATAATTTTATGGATTTGGACATAGACAGTGAAGTATGGTTGATTAATAGATAGAATACTTTTTATCCTGATATATGATATAGCTTAATAAATGTTAACAGTTTATTATAAAACTATTTTTTATAAATCCGATATAAGCACTAATTGTAAGTCGAAGCTGACTTTTAGCAGACTGATTTATAGCAGAGAATAATATATAGTTTTTTGAAAAAATAAAGTATTTTATGTCCTTTCATTACAATTTTGTAGAATTTTGTACATATATTGTTAGAGGTATTAACCTCTAAGAATATATGTACAAAATTTCATGAAAATTAAGTAGAGTTAATGAGTTTTGGAGTGAAAGCGTAACAAACAAAATTACATTCACATTTATAATATTAGTATATTGTAATAGAGGCCAGTCGTAGCGCAGGGTAACTAAGTGTGACTGTAAAATCGACTGGTTGTGGGTACGATCCCCACTCGAGGATATGAAATACTTACTTAAGTTTATATTTCCACTTCGCTCTGGTGTCGAGGCAAAGCGCAGCGATGAGTTCTGCCACTCAATACACAATGATTCCAGAATTCGGCAGAAAGTGGGAAATGGAGTGTCTTAACACTAGGTTTCCTCTGCCTACCCTGCTGTGTGCGGGATACAGCGTGAAACTGATTTATTGTATTTAGTTTTAGTATATTGTAATAATTGTATATGCATGTGTGTTTAACAAACATTATAAGATAAAAAGTAAAATGGACGATAACCAATGAGATCACGGTATTGAATGTTGCAAACAGCTCGATTTGCATATAATTTGTAATATTCGTTATTATTGTACTAAGAAGCCCATTGGAGGTCAACGTAGCGCAGTGGAATAGATTCATTTTGAAGGTGATCATTTTAAATTCGATTCCTGCGCTGGTAAGACAAAGAGTGGCATGGAGTTTCGTCAATCAACAGGGCATGCTTGTAATTTCATACTTAGTATATCATTACATTATATGTGTATTTTCTTTTAAAAATTATTACTTAACAATGTTTGAATATATTTGTTTATAACAAACAAAAAAAAAGACTGCCGAAACCCGGGATCGAACCAGGGACCTTTAGATCTTCAGTCTAACGCTCTCCCAACTGAGCTATTTCGGCTGTGTCTTATTTACCAGATTATAAGTACACATAATGCTTGTACTATAAGAAATTTGTGCTAAAGAAAATAAGATCGTGGTGCAAAAGTGGAGGTGTCCAGCACGCAGAGGCTGATGAGATGATTTTTCTTTCTTTTTGTCATCCATCCCTGGTCA
>JAATLQ010032917.1:55838-95369 GCA_013421005.1 Heliconius erato x Heliconius himera | reverse complement strand
TCGAGGTTAAGCGCGGCGTTGAGTTCTGCCACTCAACACGCAATGCCTCCAGAATTCGGCAGAAAGTGGGGAACGGAGTGTCTTAACACTAGGTTCCCTCTGCCTACCCTGCTGTGTGCGGGATACAGCGTGAAGCTGATTTATTTATTTATTTTATTTTATTATAGTTGTCAATCAATTCTGCTTAAATCAATAATCATGTATTTTAAGCGGGCGAAGCCGTGGGCGGGCCGCTAGTGGTATATAATATAATATACCATTATATATAATATTTTAATATAATATTTCCTCAAACATATGTTTGAAATCATATAGCAGAGAAGATTGAGATTCATGTAATCTAATGTTAAGACAATCTGTTCCCCACTTTCTGCCAAATTTTCAAGTCATTATTGAGTAGCGGAATTAAACACCGCGCTTGGTCTGGGTACCAAAACGAGAAAACATTTATATAATACATTCCTCAACTTATTTGTGTTCTTAAGACACATACAACGATCTAGATTGAAGATAAACATAACCTTACATAAGCCGCATGCAGGAAATGTAACACAACAAAAGTATAGTCTAAATTGGCGATATGTAAATTAGAATACTGCCTTCATTTTCTTCAGCACGACATAAGTCATAGACAAGGAATACCACACGATGCTCTATTTAGATATAGATTTACGGCAACACAAAAACAATGGTTGGTGCTTTCGCTTGGCACCGGAGTAGCGAGACGTCATAATTCAGGTATAATCTACGTTATAGGGTATCAAGAGGGCGAGGCGCCATTGGTCGATACTACCTCGCGTCTCCTACTGTTTGCTTTTGTTGTTGTATTATTTATTTCTTTTTAAGGGAATTAGGTTTTATATATTTATTTGATATTGAGTTAAGTTTTATTGACCTTATAGTTTAATAGAAATACATTTTATCTGAGTATTTTGGCAATGGGTTTCTGTGGACGTAAAAAAAAGATTGAGTAAACTTTGCACGCTTTTTCAGTATATTATGGTTTAAACATTATTTGTGTGGTTATATGATACTATTTCTAGATTTAGTCAGGCATATTCAGGGCAAAGTGCAGCGTTAGTTTGTGTCTTCACCTGCAATACCCTATAGGAAAAATGGGAAAGTAGCGAGTAGAGAAGTGTTCATTAAATCCCTAGTAATTATACATATAATACTGTAACAAAAATTATAAATCTATTTTTATAGATCTGCCTTGAATAATTTTTCCGATTTGAGAAAAAATGCTTCAAATTCGAGTTTTCTCAACGTTAAACAAAACCGATAGTAACGTCGCAGCTGTTCCCATGAGTATCGGTCGCGGGTTCAACTCGTGACCGGAGCCTGACCTTTGTCAACCAACAACGCCATACAGATATCTACTGGCGGATGTGGGCGAGAGCATTCCTCATTAACATTCCTAGCACTGTTGTAAAACAGAATAGTGACAGCTTTCATTCTTACAGGTAAATCGAAAAATTTGCAACAAATTATATTCAAAGGCCTACAAGATTGTATATTAAAAATACATATGTATCTATATAAAAATATATGCTCTACATTAACATTCTTAAAGCAATTATTTATCTTTCTGATTAATTTTTATAAAGACATATCAAAATGTTATAGAAAGGTTTCTGTATTAAATAATAAGTATTATTGAAAATAAATAAAGCAATACTTTTTTTCTATTTCGAAACACAGAACGAAAAGTAAAAATATTACAAAATATATATCATAAATATTTTCTATATGCTTTCTTATTTCGTACTTCAATAATAAATTCCAAATTTATAAATCCCTCGATCTTGAAAACTTTACGTTTCCCAGTCGACAGTATATTCCAAGATGTAGTGCATCAACACGTTGGCTGGGTCACTGTAACGACTATATATAACGCTTTCGTTTCCCATTCGGGTCATATAAATCTCCATCCGTTATTCATCGAAGCCGATAGCCATGTCTGTATTGATCCGTCCTTAGAAAATGATTACCCTAACATAAAAATAAAAAATAAATAAATCAGCTTCACGCTGTATCCCGCACACAGCAGGGTAGGCAGAGGGAAGCTAGTGTTAAGACACTCCGTTCCCCACTTTCTGCCGAATTCTGGAGGCATTGTGTGTTGAGTGGCAGAACTCAACGCCGCGCTTAACCTCGACACCAGAGCAAAGAAATGGAAATATAAATTTAAGTAAATATTTCGTCTCCTTGAGTGGGGATCGAATCCACAACCAGTCGGTTTTACAGTCACACCTCGTGCCGCTGCGCCACGACTGGCCTCTTGACTGGCCACGATTACCCTAACATCATTATAATATTTCCTATCTAGATATACTCGTATGGTAGACACTACTTACTTCTCATCAGAGAATCGCCACAAACTATTGATTATCTTGATGGATATTTCGCATAAAATTATAATATCCTTTACTTTCTGTAATATGTATGTATCATACATTAAGTAAGGTCGAATAACTTTCATATAGGTATCGTTCGCAGATTGAAATATGAAAAAAACATCAATCATTATTAGCTTTAATGAAAACTACGAGTGCTTTAGTTGGTAATAATATTGAATTGTACATCATTTGTATGTAATATAATTTTACTGCAGAACTTTAAATTACATTCAAAAACCTTCACATTATTTACAAGCTATAAATAAATAAATTATGAAGTTTAAACTCAGTATTTATTTGGCTATGTAATGAAATGTTTCAATATACCATATGTATGATATCTGCACAGCGAATAAATTAGATAATAATAGTAAGAATTTCAATTTTAACTCTATTATAGGTTTAAAACAACTTGTCCCCATAGGTACTATAAGTACGTACTATAAAACACACACGGACTTCGCCCATTCATCCTATAAAATTAAACTAAAACAGGTTGTATGTAACATTTTATAGTTACTTTTCTGACAATGTGCATTTTATAATTTTGTATGTCGTGAAATATGCATCTATAACCTAAAATGTTCATCTTATATAGCTACTATTATAAAATACAATTAAAGAATTCAATATATCTACGTAATTCTTACCAAATAATTGTTAAGCATTCAACCTTGAAGGGAAAGAGTAGAAATTAAGAGCATTGTACGACAGGTCGATGTAGTCGGATTATCACGCACGGGAGTGTCCGGTGTTGAGTTGCGCGCGCGCAGAAACGTCCGGACAAGGCAAACCACCGCTTGATTTGTAGGGTCACCATAATTTAATACAATAATTATATTATGAACAGCAAATTTACAAACCGAGGTTGAAAAATTATTGAAAAATCTTAACTCCCTTTTTTACTCTTTTAATAATTTCTAATATTCATATTCTAAAATTTAACCTAATTAAAATAAAATAAATACGTACATTATACGTAACATTATTTCATCAATCAAAAATAAAAGCAGAGGTAAATTTTAAATGAATAAAATTACTATTCTTTAGAATGCATAATTGTATATTATAAGATTTTTAACCAACTAAAAAGTGCAATTAATAGGATAATAGGTACTGAAAATAAAATATGTTTTTATTTTCGTAAATATAAAAAGGAATTAAATGTATATAAAATATACAAAAATAAAAAAAATATTATAAATCAATTGAATCCTGAGCTCATATTTCTCATAGGAGAAAAGTATCACACAGCACGAATAGCGCTGCAATTTCGTCCAATTTATGCCTAACAGGCAGAACGTGGATGAACGAAAGGCTTAATCAATGTACCCAATTCGATTACCAGTGTTGAGCGCTCGTTCGGACAGCTCTATATTGTAAGTAATTGATTAGGTAAACATTGCTATAGACATACGCTACAATGAATGTTGAATCGTTTAAGGAAATCATATATCATTACGGATTTATTGTAAAAAAAAATTAGAAAATATTCTTTTGTATTATTTTTTATTTCTTGTTTAGTAACAATGAAAAGTAATCGTAAGAATTAATTTTAATTTCAACTTTTTGCAGATTTTAAAAATAAAGTTTATTTGGTGACGATGTGAATAAAGTTCAATATTTTATCTATGATACGTATATTTTATATAAGATTGAACCCACAATAATTGTACGTATTTGGACATTTTTCAACTGTACTAAGATATCGTTCATAATCATCCGTATAAATAATTAATAAATTAAAAATATTTTAAACTACTCTAATATTGTCGCCCTGACACTCACGGCAACAGGTTTAGTAGGTCGAGTGTACGACGAACAGGTATCAAAACCTGCCTTTACATGCTCCCTACGTTTCGCTATTAATGAACCCATATACCTCACACTCTGTAATTTAACACTTATAAAGAAATAATAAGGTGTGTAATTCGAAAATTGTGCTATTGCAAATAATACAGCAATCTATATATGTAAACAAAAATGTTTAATATTATAGTAAATATTTGCAATTATCAATGACAATTTTTTTTTGTCGTTGCGATGTATGCCTCATATGGGTAGGGAGGCAAAAGGAACTTGGGAACCTAGCGTTAAGACACTCGTTCGTTCCCCAGTTTCCAGCGAATTCTTAAGGGATTGCGTGTTGAGTGGCAAAACTCAATGCGCAATGATTATTTAAAAGGATGTTTACACGCGTCGCTATTTGTAGGAAATCATTTTCGCCAAGTTAAATAAAAATGTAAAGCAAATGGCTTAATTAGATAATTATTGTTTATTTGTATAAAATTTATGAAATTCATACATCTTAATTGCATGTTAACAAATAGAAAGAACGCAGTATTGCGATAATAGAGCGGTATTTCTGCTCATTTGAAAATTTTTCATGGTGGGTTACGTATTTACACGATAGGTTTTATTGAACACTATTCTTGTACATAAATGTAAAATATTAATAATACAAAAGATATAAAGAGACATTAAAATACTTAAATCTAGCGACAATATATTTATTTATTATTTATAAACTAGGTTTTTCTAACATTACATATAAGGGTTAAGTGAATTGAGGTCGCACCCATACAATAATTAAAATAGTAGCAGCAAAAGTAATCAAATAATAATTACGCAGACTGATATCTGAGATTCAATACATTATCAGGTGTCAATTACCGATATCTGAAACCGAGAAAGTAAAGGTGAAAATAGTATTCAATTGCAAAGTAGATTTTATTGACGTTATACACCAGTGTTACTTTTATAAGAGTTGAAATATTGTAGATTAATTATTATAAATATATATTTTTGTTTTATTAGTTAATATTAATTGATGCAACCATTTATATAATTAATAATTATTACATATTCATTATTTTCTTTCATCCGACATGAAGGAGGTTAACAATTCGACTGCATATTTTATTTTGTACGTATTTTATCGGATGTTTCTTGTATGTATGTATGTATGTAGGTTTGTTTTAAATTTTGATGATTATAAATTCTGTCACAACTAATTCAGCATTTTCATTCATTTTTGAAAAAGAAATGTAAAAATAAAACTCTATATATAGGTATCTACAGCCGCTTACGCTTGAACTTACTCTTTTCCAGGTGATATTTCTTCGTTTCTTAGTTAATACGTCGACATGTTAGTGTGTTGGTAATAATAAATTTTGTTCTTTATAACTTTTATAATTTATTTACCATCTACGCCCATGTTTATGACAGGACAGAAAGAAAAAGTTCTAATTATATAGAGGAAATTAAAGTTCTCCTTTATGTATAAGATTGTAAATAGTAACCTATTGGAACTTTTTGAGCACTACACGTTCAATAGTGAACAAGAACAGGGTGATGATAATATCTATTCTTAAAATAATATTTTTAACAACATTAAACAACAAATATAAACTAAAACTAAAAAGTAAAAAATAAAATTAAGAAAAATAAAAACCTATTTGATATCTATATTTATATATATGCTCATTTATTTAAATAAATTTAAGTTCATTGCATAAGTGATAATAAGTGAGGCTAATAAGTGAGCCTTTTAACAAAGATACGAGAAGAAAATTGGACGTAACTTGAGAAGTTTATCTCGTCTAGACTACTTAAGGGCTTCTTTAATATTTCTAGTTCATTCATACTTAAAGAAAATGAGAAAATATGTTGTTGTTAATATATAAAATATTTTTAAATACAACATGTCAAATCAATCAATATTATCGAATGATAGCGGTTCTAATTATATACAAAAATTTGAAAAATCTGTACAGTATATCTGAATGTTATACTACTTACTATATAATACGTATATGAGCTATGAGAAATTCTGGCTAAAATTCATATTGAACATTCGTTTTTGACTGGTCTCCTAGCATATGTCACTAAATCCTAGCTATGACATAAAGCAGAGACCGGAACCACCCGAGAAACTTCTTTGTTAATCCAAATATAGAGATATTTTACGTTCATTCCGTTTACAAGCATTTTGTGGCCTTGCCGCATTTTAGGCTAATAAAATTTAACTCAGTACTTATGTAATGCAAAAAAAAATTTTTTAAGCAATAACATTTTATAAAATTCACATATAAAAACTTTTATGTGTAAATTTTATACAAAATAAAAAACTTAGGTAGCAAATGTGTAGATAGTTAATGATTTCTAAAGACACGTTAAGACCACCCGCCAACAAACAGGTTCTTCTCAGAATCACATGGACCCGTCGAAAGTACGAAAGCAAAAAATCTATAAACGCTCCATAGAATATACTCTTGATTTTAGAATAGTAAGTTAAATAGTGGAAGAAATTAATAATAATTATATTTATCAGCTTCAAGCTTTTTTCGCACAAAGAGAGGCAGACAGAGAGATCTTGTCAAAGTGTCAAAACATTCTGTTCTCAATTTTCCATTCAAATTCTAAGCATATTATTTGTGGAGTCCATGTGTGGAATAGCGGAACGCTAGCTTGATACAACTCTCATTTTGTAGCGGAGAGAAGAGGAGGGGGAGGGGTGGCGGGGTAGTCATCTGCTCTGCTCACTCACTTTCCATGGACTTTTCGGAGGCATTGCGTGTTAACTGGCGGTACTCAATGCCGGGCTTTTGCCTTGTCGCCAGAGCGAAGAAATGAAAATATGACCTCGAGTGGGGCCATCCCCCCTCCAGGGAATTAATTATTACCGAACCCACAACCATCGCGTTACAGTCACACCCTTGTGCCCCTGCGCCAAGACTGCCTCATGAAATCTTTGAATTTTTTTTAATGTCAAAAATATACAACATTAAGTTTTAAGGTTTAAATAATATTTATAACACAAGTTAGTTTAGCTAGCTATTATTAAGAACAATGTAGATCTTATTAGAACTTTGTTTTGTTCAAAATAATAAGTAACAAATACTATATACTTTCTTATGTATAAAAAAGATGAATGTCCTTAAAAACTATGCTTAGAGATTTATAATTATTGAGTAAGACATTCGCTTAGTAAGGGTTGCCGCTTACTATGCACATATTATATTCTTCAAATACTTTGTTATTGTTTTAAAATTAAATTTATAAATAGATAATGCAATTTTACGAGTGCAACATACACAATACGTTAGTAATATGTATTTATGTCATTAGAAATACGTGAATGATTAATGTTACATTAAAATTTGTAAAAAAAATTAAATCTAAAAAGTATTAAATTCGGCAAGAGCAGATTATGTGAATTTGAACCAGAGAAATTTATTTATGTTACTAAAATTTCCACAACCCTATGTATAATAAGTTGGCCATTAGTGACCAACATTAGGATGATGAATGACGTCCAATGCATGCGCACGCGCAAATCTAATATTATGTTATATTTGAGCCTGACAAACATATGTGCTTCAGTTGAAATATATGTCGTTATTTTCATCCTTATTCCATTGTAATAAAGCTTTCATTGTTTTTTTCTAATCGAATTAAACTTTAGGCAAAGCTTTGCAGTTGACTGAACATGTCACGGTTGAATGATGATTGTGTTGAGAAAATGGAATGTAAAGGTATAATTGATATGATTAAAGAGATTGTCGTGCTTTGATTAGCACTTAAGTAAGAGACTAGAGCTGTTTATAATTTTATGAATTTTATTAAGTGGACAACTCGATTGGGCCGCGATCTTCTAGTGTTTTAGTTCCATTGACTACTGCTTATATTTATTATCTTCGTGTTCGTCGTTTGTTCTTCGACTTTCCGTTGAAAATATGATGTATTTACTCATATTTTATATATTCATGATAGTGCATGTGAATATAGTGTCATGACACTCCATTCTCCGCAATCCACCCAGTTTTCAGTGGAGGCACTCAATGCAGTACTTTATTTACCAGAGTGAAAAAATGAAAATAATTCACATCATCCGGTAAAGGAACTTACTACAACTTTGCAGTCTGATGCTATCCCATAGCGCTTCAATGGCATCAAATAATAAAAGCAATATAATAATATAAAAGTTCCAGTGCTGTTGCACATTTTTACCCCCAGAGCAGATTAACACTTAAAATATTTTTTAAGGTGAAATACATTATTAGTTGGCTACAAACAATATTAGGTGTATTGTATATAATAAATCAGCTTCACGCTGTATCCCGCACATAGCAGGGTAAGCAGAAGGAATCTAGTATTAAGACGCTCCGTTCCCCATTTTCTGTCGGATTCTGGAGGCATTACATGTTGAGTGGCAGAACTCAATGCCGCGCTTTACTTCGATACCAGAGCGAAGAAAATGGAAATATAAATTTAAGTAAATATTTCATCTCCTCGACTGGGCATCGAACCCACAACCAGTCGGTTTTACAGTCACAGTTTGTGCCCCTGCGCCACGACTGTATCCAATAAAATCAACATAAACTAAAATCACGTCATTTTAATACACATCAACATAACTTCATACGAACAACGTAACATGTCAATTACCATTAGACAGTATATCCAGAGGCTGCAAGTAATTTTGTATAGATTTCTAATATCATTCTAGCGGCTACATTTACACGTTTGAGTTTCTCAAAGACCGACATTATTGACTAGAAGTTGCACCATGCACAGTTGTAAATATTATAGTTTATTAATTTATCTTTTAACCTATGAATATTTAAATAAATACTATGTAGATATTCGTGTACATTTCGTCTAATTTATCCTTAAATCGTTGCGTCTTTATAAAATTAAAGAAGACTAAAATTATGTCAAAACGGTAAAATTTAAGTATGCTTTTTAATAATACTCACATATTAATACAGTGAAAATCCTATATGACTGTAACAAAACTAAACTTTTTTAGTCTATGTCTTACAAAGCATTTCCATGGTGTTCTGTTCAGTGTACCAATTACGTCAAGGAATAGGTGCGGTGTTGAGATCGTCAAATTACCAGCTAAAGCTGCCGAGGGCTAAAGAAACATAGTATTTAATAGTATGGCATTTTTCAAAGACTCTTTTGATTAATAATCATTTTATTGGTAGGTATATCTTCATTAACTGCGGTGTATGAAAATATAAAAAGAAGAAATAGATACAACTATTGTGTAAAAAAGATCTTCAAGTAATTTTATATAGACTATCTATATTATTATAATAGTACTTGAAGACTAAGAAGACTTCTTCTATAGATTGTATTCTTTAAAAAAAGTAATCGATAATACTGAAGCAACATCACACTGGAATCCTCATCCAAAAAGCATATTTGAGGCTGTACTGGCGTAGCGGCACAGTGTCTGTTTAAAAATGGGTAATTGAATTATTTTCATTTCCTTGCTCTACTAACAAAACAAATCACATCGTTGAGTTCCGCTGCTCAACAGCCTCGCAAGCTGGGCAGTGGATGAGCAACGGATTGGGGGATGCGTGACGGTATTGATAACTGCGTTATCAAAATAAAATAATTATTCTAAAAATGTATAGATACAACAGATGTAGGTAATGTATATTTTATCGAACTTGGCAGACACACTGTCGTGTGTCTAGATAAACAGTTTGTTATAGATGACAAACGAGAACAAATGTGATTTTTCTATTTTTTTCTTTTTGCAAATTGTTTTTACATATGATTTTTGAATGGTGAAAAGCCATTATACACCCAACCATAATACACAGCCTGAACGAGATTGTTAAATATCTATGAAAAAAAAAAATATAGTCCCTTAAAACGTTTTTATACAACTATCGTTTCTATTCATTGATATTCATTTAATGTTTATCTTTTTCAACTTCATTTTGCTTTTTATCCTGCATAATAAGGTAGACAGGGAGTACCTATGCTTGATGACGGTACCACATAGTACTTACTATAAATGCTTACATTATTCCAAATTTAGTGAAACACCTCAACCTCATATAGTCGAAAGATGGAGTGATAAAATATTAACTTACATCTATAACAAAAAAATCTAAGTATGCATTGCTAAATTTAAATTTTATATGATAGTTCTTGTGGTTAATTAATAATTAAATCACAATTAAATTAAATCAGCTTCACACTGTATCCCGCACACAGCCGGGTAGGCAGAGGGAACCTAGTGTTAAGACACTCCGTTTCCCACTTTCTGGCGAATTCTGGAGGCATTGCGTGTTTAATGGCAGAACTCAACGCCACGCTTAGCCTCGACGCCAGAGCGAAGAAATGGAAATATAAATTTAAGTAAATATGTGTTTCATCTCCTCAAGTGGGGATCGAACCCACAACCAGTCTGTTTTACAGTGTTTTACACTTCGTGCCGCTGCGCCACGACTGGCCTCTACTGGACATAGACATAAACTAATTTATAGTTAACACCTCATAAAAGATTACATGGAAGTTAGTACATCCAATAGAAATTATAAAATTGCGTGCAATATTCACAACATTAATGAGATAGAGACGTAACGCGCGTAATATGATAGCATTAATCATAACTAAAGGCACTGGGTCATATGAAAGCAGAGCAGAAAAAGCAATATTTCATTATATAATTAGATTTGACTAATAATGGCCCGCGGCGTTGTTTGCTTTTTACATTTATTCCTTAATCTGTGATGAAACCCTAAAGTGACTTACGCAAAGTTATGTTTTTTATATATTTTTTTATTTAAGTTAATTATGCTCCTAAACTAGCACACTTTTAATTTAATACTTATTAAGACATCTATATTTATTTAAAAGTTTACACTTATTATTATATAATTTTGTCATTATTATTTTTGATAATTTTATTTTAATGTTTATAACAAAAGTGTAATTACTACGAAAAAAAAATATTTTATATCCATTTTTTTCACGTTAACTTATCCCAAGTATCCGATATCATCATAGCGTCAATACTAAAGACATAAGCTTAATTTTATTCATGTTTGTATCATTCTACGACAAAAACAAAAAATAAAGCAACAGGTACTTACTATAGTTGTTTGTCTTCATCATTAAAATCGCTTGTACCAATATCACATCACTATAACCGTGAATAGGTAAGTGTAAAGAGAAGCCGCTTCTTCCGCCGATTGGCAAACAACATAACATACTATTGAATAATCATTAAATTTATGGCAATAACTCTGCGCATAGCTCGGCCTTTGATAAACAAGGAACTGTAAATAATTTTTAATTATTGAAAATCAAATTAAATTAATTCACTCTGTATCCCGTACACAGCAGGGTAGGCAGAGGGAACCTAGTGTTAAGACACTCCGTTCCCCACTTTCTGACGAATTCTGGAGGCATTGCGTGTTGAGTGGCAGAACTTAACGCCGCGCTTAGCCTAGACTCCAGAACGAAGAAATGGAAATATAAATTTAAGTAAATATTTCTTATCCTCGAGTGGGGATCGAACCCACAACCAGTCGGTTTTACAGTCACACTTCGTGCCGCTGCGCCACGACTGGCCTCAATTATTGTCTTTTTTTTATTTTTTCGCATCGCTTGCATTGCAAAGGGGAAACAGTTAAAAATATTATTCTTGGGTTGTTCACCAGAAAGAGAACAAAAATATTTCTTTTCGATATAAATATAGGTACTATATATACAAATCTTACACGTATCCAAGATCGTAGGCCCCCTTAGACCTACGGAATTTTAGCAAAGCTGAAATATTGAGGACTATAAGTCTAATCTAGATTAGTCTAAAGTACTCACTAACTTAAAAGTGAGGCCATTTCAAAAGTAGTAGCGGACCGTAGATGTTGTCCTGCCCGTCAAAAAAACATCATATTTATTGATATCGATCGATCGATCGATTTTAAATTTATTTTTTTATTTATGTGATTTTAAAGTTACATTACATTTGAATATTTCACTATATTTTTACCCAATACGTCTAAAACATTGAATTAGTAAGCTAATATAAGCTAAGTAGAATATTACTAACAAATGTAACTGGTTCTTACTAAATGATTTGTACTGTGAATGTTCCTCTAAAAAATTTCAGCCAAATTCTGGAGGCTTTGCTTACCGAGTAGCGGAACTCAATGCAAAGCTTCGCCTTGTTGCCAGAGCGAGGAAATGAAAATATTTGATTTCCTCAAATGGGAATCGAGCCCACTACCTGTCTGTCACGTTTGCTGTTGCACGCTTATGCTATTAATTTTAATTAAAATTTATAGTTTTTGTAACTATCTAATAAACAAATATAAATGTCAATCAGTGTATATAATTATAATGTTCAATTTGTATATGTGTAATTTTTTTCTTGCATTAGTACTAATAGTATTAACTTAAGATCAATCAAAGAAAGGTTACAATAACATATTTAGCTACGAAAGCTCTTCGCAATGTATGTGTTTTGATTGACACTTACTTGAGCCATACTTGAAGTTTGTTTCTGAAGAACGCTTCACTTTTTAATTTTTGCCTTTTTTTGCAACTCACAAAAAAAATTATACTCCTTACTGATAATGGCTAGAATATTACAAAACACTTTAAAATGCATAAAAAACATATTAAATACTATTCTGTTATTTAAGATATTATGGGTATTATAGGTATATAAATATCAAACATTTTGTTAGTTGTACTTGATTCTTTACTTTAAAGTAATAAAAATATAATTTTCTTCTATTGATCGATACGTGTTAATTTTTATAATGCTTAATAAAATAAAATTAAATATTTACCTTAATTTAATAGACACAGTGTTTTTTTCCTCAAGACCTAGCACTACAAGTTCCAAGAAATATAACTATCCAAAAAAATAAAAGATATATTCTTCACAGAATAAATTTCGTATAAAATTTATAAATTTATATGTTTAACAGTTGGTACGGAGATTTATTACAAAACTAATCCATCTACTTCTTAGAAAGATTACATTAGGTATTAGGTAAAATGGATGTATGACATCAATAAATTATTTATAATTTAATTATTCAAGTATGAAGTAATGAGTTCGATTAGTACCGAAATAAACTTAACAACATTATTTTTATATATTTGTCATCTGGGTTTTACCCACTTGTAGCAAATATGACAAATAAAAGTCCAGAACTTTTATGCATTACTGCATACAAATACAATACAATATTAGAAATATTAATATTACACCAAATACAATATTAGAATATATATAATTTTTTTATTTTAATATTATATTTTTACTTTATTATTATTTTTTTATATGTATATACATAATGTCAAAGACGGAGAGATACATACATATGTATATAATAGCCTTATAATTAATCTTTTACTCTCCCTCAAACACCAGCGCCAAAATTGATGGACCGGCATCGATTCAACAACTTATGAAGAAAAATTAGATACATTCATACCCACCCTACATTAAATTCGCTTTGTTTATTTTTCTATTCGATGAATAGATGAAAAAATAGAAATTCCATGAATTCTTTGACGTATAAAGTTGGGAATTTCCTTCTGAATCATAAATGAAATGGAGAGAACCATTAGTCACATTTAATAAAATAACATAAAATTCCAAAGTGATAGAAGTCTGAATGATATCACCATAAGACAGCTGATCTACTTAAATTACATTACACTATAATACAAATAAATCAACTTCACGCTGTATCCCGCAGCAGACTGTTGACACTGCAGAGGCAGAGGGAACCTAGTGTTAAGACACTCCGTTCCCCACTTTCTGCCGAATTCTGGAAGCATTGCGTGTTGAGTGGCAAAACTCAACGCCGCGACTATAGCACAAAATATGTACAAATATAAAATAACCGGTAGGTTTTGTTTCAAATTAAAACTTAAGATTTAATTTAGTAGTAGTATCATCTATACGTTTAATAGAAATAGCACTATTTAATAGAAATCACAATTAGTGAACTTAGGTCGCCGTAGCGCTGGGGCACAAGAGAGCAAATGTAAACGTAACGGTTGTGGGTGCGATTCCCACTCGGAGGAATCTTCCGATTCCTAGCTCTGGTAACGAGGCAAAGAGCGGCGTTAAGTTCCGCCCCTCAACACGCAACGCCTCAAGAATTCGTTTGTAAGTGGAGAACGGAACGGTCTTAACACTAGATTTCCAGGTTCCTTCTGCCCACCCTGCTCTAGCGTGAAGATGACTTAGTAAGTTCAATTGATTATATAGAAATTGACTTGGTTTATGAAAATTATGCCTTGAATCATAAAATAGATAATACTTATATTCAAGTAATTTAAGACATTTCAATTTAAATATTATAAAAGTATTCTCACCATAACGAGGTTTTATATGAAAAAATATTGTTACAAATGTATAGAATATGTTTAAGTACGCTTTCATTTCCTGTTAGTTTCTCTTCTTTCATACAGCTTTTATAAATTATTAATTAACCTAAATACTAAGAAAAACGTTGAAAATGTGTCTTAGTTAATTGTTCAGTTATTTTATAAAGATATTTACTGTCGACATTCTTCTGTTATGTATTATTTATTTCATATTTTGTGTTTCTTTTTCATCTTTCCGCAATTCCAGATCTTGCGGAGTAAAAGTAACAACTTAGTAGACTAAGTTGCAGAAAATTGTTTACCATCTTGACAGTTGAAACTTAACGCTACGCTTAATTTTTTTTCCCTCATATATTAGGGTAGGCAGAGGTAACCTGGGAATCTATTGTTAAAGACTCCATTCCCATTAAGACACTGCCGATAAGCGAGCGGAACCTAACGCCGAAAATATGAAATATTTTATTTCCTCGAGTGGGAATCGAACCCAGAAATAGTCGCACGCATTTGCTCCTGCGACGCAACAGTTCTCAACAAGCATAGTTCAATAATAGTTTTTTTTTTTTTTCGAATAGACTTAATGCTGTTGACCTGGAAAGGTCTTGGGAGCGTCACCGGGCTGGGAGGGGCGAGTGTAGCTCGCCCCTGAAGATAAAAATTACGAGCTTTGATGGACGCTCGTGAAGTGTTGGCGATCGCGGGGGAATGCCCCGCGTACGCTAATCATGGGGGATTTCGACCGTTGGGCCCCGCCGCGCCGAGGCGCGGGCGTGCCGTGAGATATGACTGGCCTCGCCGCCACTTACGGCGGCGGAGAGTGGGACGTGGGACTGAGGAGTGAATCCTCCCAATGTATTGGGCGTTGGCAGCAGTGATTGGATCGTCGGGGTCCAGAAGCACGCTTGGAGGGCGTCGAAGACGTGGATGTGGGTGAGGAGCGTACTTACAAGCTTCGACAATGAGTTCAATAATAGTATATAAAAATATTTTATATGAATATGCATTTCCTCCCGCTCGAATTGAACCTACAACTTGTACCTACATGCGCATACAGACCTACAGACATACTTTAAATATTACTATCAAAACGTAACATATTACTAAAATATATTTACACAACCATATAAAACTAAACTTAATTACTATTTCACTAAAACAAAAGGCTAATAGTGATGTACGTATACGTATCACAAACCCCTCACAACATATTCCGCATTTGGTAATCTTAAATTTATTCCGTAATAAATTCACAATATAATAGTCGATAAAGCTAAAATCGATTTAGTGTAAGAGCCAGTAAATCATGTTCGCTTATAAGCAGCCGGCCATAAAGCTCCGTATTTCTACAATTTATCACAATCAGTCACTATCTCTCGTATTCAACGTTAAGTGTTATATCACTTGATATTCTCGTAGCACTGATTTAACTATTATAGCCTATATAATAACGTATAACGTATTTCATATTGTTTTGTAATAGATTGTATTTTTATTTAAAAAAAAGTGGATTTAATTTATAAATATATGAAGCCAGGGAGTGACTTTAAACGCGACAGCCTGTGACTAGACATGAATTAAATATTTAATATTTTCATTTCTTCGTTCTGGTGTCGAGGAAAAGCGATAAGTTTCGCCACTAATCACGTAATACCAGTATTTGGCGGTAAATGAAGAGCGGAGAGTGGATACTAGGCTAGGCTCCGTCTGCCTACATGTGGGATACAGCATGAAGCTGTAAAAAATATAAAAAATATTATTACATAATATGTACTTAAGTAAAATTCTATAGCATATGTTCTACAATTTATGAGCGCTAAATTCATCCTGCTAGGAAGCAGGATGAATTTCCCGCTCATAACCCAAAATCAATATTGCCGACTTTTCAGCCATTTAGGCATAAGAACAAAAAAAATGTTATCTGATAGAGATTATTGTTTTGTGTATCCAAATAGTTGCAATATAATATGAGTCAGTCAGATGAAGCTTAGGCATGGTTAAAAAAATATCTGTACTGAAACATTTAATCTAAAAATCTTCTTTTTTACTAACTAAAAATATTTATGCAAAAATGGCTGTTAAGGAGTATATTATGAAGAAGTTACTAATATACTCCTCAAATATATTATGATAATAGGCTGTCTAATATTTTAACCTGCAACGTCTACATATGAACATACTAAAATCAAAATTAACACAGTGACATAAGCTTATACTAAAACGACATCATTTTCAAAGTTACAAGTATAATATATTAACAGTTATTTTCTACAGGTATTAGAAATTTGAAAAATTACAAACTCTTCTGGCTAATTCATATTGTTACAGAACATCCACACAGACCGATGTGTTCATATTACTCCACTCGTTAAGTGAAACTCACGTAAGAGTCTTCTTAAACGACTGTCACGGTTTCAATCTATGTAATTGTACAGTGTACATAGTAATCTACGTTTTGATGATGTCATATTTCAGTTTGTTCGTCATTATCGTAAAGATATATTGATTTATGCTTACTTACGTTTGTAATACAATGTATGTGCTTCCAAGGAGGTGATAGAGCCATTCACAACCATTACGAGATAAAATAATTACATAAAATCATTCCATTTTCGAGGGTCTAGAAATAGCTTAAATTACAAAACCATCCTTGGTAGCATATATGAGCAGTTGCTGACTGCTGACAATTTAAATTTGATCGTTTAATTAATCAATGGGTAGGGGCTGTCTGAATACTAAAAATCCTTTTGCCTCCCTTTCGAAATATGAAAAAAGCAGGCATAATATTTATATAATTTACGATAAAAATCATCACATCGTTGGCAGCCTTGACAGACCCCAGGAGGACTTAACAAACCACACACACGGTAGTAGCGCACTTGTAACATTAATGCTAAGTATTGGGCAAGTTTTGCAATATGAGTAACCGACATAATATTGACATCTCCTTTCGCTATCGACCTTAGAGTCGAAGTCAAGAGGTATGTAAGAAGCAACTCAATAGCGTAAAGTTTACTGATATTTTGAAACACCATACAATATTTACTAACCAATTTGCATATTGAAATATAAATATAAGTGTCAAATAAAAGTACATTCCTTATATATACACTTCATTTTCATGTTTAAGATTATACTATATATATAGGGGATGTGTTCTTTCTTCCGACATCAAGGTGTGCCAATGGCAACAGCTTCAGGCCGTTTTGCCCTGTCTCTGTAGTCTCTAGCGCCACACATTAATCATTAATATGTCTGCGTCTTCGGGTTGGCCTTGAAGTCAAGGGAATACTGATTTTCAGAATTCGTGGGGTGAGGAAGGAGAATGCGAGAGTTGGTGATGAGCTCTATGCTCCCTGGACGGTCAGCCCAGCCGGGTGAGACTCACGGTTTCCCGAGGCCCAGCATAGACGACCAACGACCGAGGAGGCAGCTCAGGACTCGGAAAACATATATAGTTGAATTATACCCATTACTTAAAGATAATTTAATATTTGTGTGAAGATTGCAATGTTATGAATATTTTATTAAAAATATTTGAACGCAATCCTTCAAATTTTACATACTAAATAATTTAATAAACTCTTAAATCCAATACAATAAGTCAATGAGATATATTACCAAATATATTAAAATGAACCTGCGTAAATCAATTATCAATCACCTATTACGTAGATTTTTATTTCGTACCTTTTCAATAGGAATAGGTTAGTATATTTATTCATTTTCCGTTTAAAAAAAACGTTTCTGAGCCATATAAAATTTTATCTACCACTTATATCTAGGAAACTTAAGTTACTAGGAAATAAAAAATAAACTTACATATTTTTAAATAAAAAAAGTGTTAACATTAGTGTAGAGACAAAAATAATGTTGAGTAGTGGAACATTTCGCCACGTTTTATATATCAATATGGACAACTGAATATAACTTAAATGTTCTCTAAAGCACTGGAGATCGAATCCACAACCATTGCATTTACATTCAAACGCCATTTGTTCTATTGCGCCATGATCAACTCAAAGTAAAGCGTGCATCCTAATTCTATTTAATACATGTCATTACTGTCAATATACAAAATCAAGATAAGACCATGTTTTAGACGAATTTAATTAAACTACGTGAGATAACTTCCTAGAAAAAATACTACTGGCCTACAATTTTTATCCCATACATCGAGACCATTGTAAACGTTACTTAATAAGGCGGTAACTAGAAGTAATTAACTTCTGACAATGCGTGTTTTAATTATTTAAAATATGTTCCGACAATTGTGCAAACAGACAGTGCGACAAATTGTTGTGTAACACCGGTTATACGGTTATACTGGTGAGGTGTAGAAAGGGGAACAATAACGTCGTTATATATCGTATAAAGATTAAGAAAATCACTTTTACTGTCTAATATTAGAAGAAAAAAAATATTTTTGTACTTAAAATTCAACGTAGTGAAAATGTAAAAAGAATTATTATAGTATTTGAAAGTACTTCAATTTCATACAATTTCCAAAGCACAGCGTTGAAATTCAAACCCTAACACATATTATAGGTTTTGAAGTTGGCGGAGAGTGGAGAACACTACCAAATATTGTTGTCATCTGTGAACAACTTTGTGGTTAAACAAATATATGTTTACGTCTTACCGCTTGAAATATCCTTCAGAAAATTTACATTGATGTTATGTAAATTTGCATTTGCATGAGAAGTTATCTATTTTCTACTTGCATGCTTCTTTAAGTTTATATTTATTTCCTATTCTTAGAGAGGTTGATATATAAAAACAAGTGTAAACACTAAAGTCACACCTCATCCCCATATGCTTAGTATTTTATTCACTGCTACGTCTTCACCTCTTCTATGACAAAGCTCCATGGAATTTGGTCGACAATTCGATTTCTTCTCAATAACTTTCTACATCTACTTCTCTTCTTTTACTTGCCGCCTGCATCATAATTTTGCTTCATAATCTTGCCTAAATTATTTCTAATTTAAATTAAAATAAAAAAAATAAAAAAATATCTAACAAAAATAAAAGCATGGAGTGTGTGTTAGATAAAATATAATGAAATAGATATAAACTCTATATTTAACGTTACCTTTCACTTCTAAGGTATGAGTATATATATAAATTGGACAAGAGTTAAGTTGGGGTCGTGTCAAGAATTTCCACCTTCTCGTGATACTTGCTTATCTAAATGCTTACGATATCAAATAATCTTAAAATCAATAACATAATATGTTCTTGAAATATAAATCCACTTTTATTCCCATGAATTGTTATCTTTAGAGCTTTCTATTAAACACTGTCAGAAATAGTCTAAGGAACAACATTTACTTTTTTTTTTTTATATTTATGCATTTTGCTCATTTTTCTAATTTGTCACTTATTTTTTAAATTTCAGTTTATTGCGTACAAAATGATGATAGGTCCTATATCTAGTGCCTGAATCTATTATAATCAGATGCAATCAAACATCTATAACCTTCACGGTGTGCTACTAAGGTAAAGTTTACGATCATCGAAAAAAAATATGCAAACAGCAGGTAACAAAACGTAATATAACTGAAGATACATATAAGAAAAATTAAAAAGTATGTCTATATTATCTAATATTACTACCGCCTTGGCGCTGGCCCACAAACATGCGACTACCTCGCGTAGAAAAAAAAAGCGTCTTAATAAGAACGGAGTATCTTAACACTAGATTCCCAGGTTTCCTTGGCCTGCCTGCCATATGAGGGATACAGCGTGAAGCTTTAAAAAACCTAAATACATACATATTTCAAGCTATAATTATTAATATTATATAAATTGCAATACAAATTTATCATGCACCTGCACCATTTCATTTAAATATCTATCGTATATTCGTAGGAGTATGTCAATATTAATGATAATAGTAATCAATATATCAATATTATTGCACATATAAGTGAAACCTGCATGGACTATAGTTATTGTATAAATAATTGATACATTGCAAGACCATCGTGGCTCAGTGGTATTTCGTTTGTTTTTAAACGCGATGGCTGTAGAGTCGATCCCCATGAAGAAATAAATTCACTTCATTTCAGCGGTCTGGTAAAAAAATATAAAAATAACTACTGACTACGAGTATACGTGGCGCAGGGGCACAAAGTGTGACTGTAAAACCGACTAGTTGTGGGTTCGATCCCCACTCGAGGAAATGAAATATTTACTTAAATTTATATTTCCATTTCTTCGCTCTGATGTCGAGGCAAAGCGCGGCGTTGAGTTCTGCCACTTAACACGCAATGCCTCCAGAATTCGGCAGAAAGTGGGGAACGGTGTCTCAGCTTCAGAGTGTTCCCTCTGCCTACTCTGCTGTGTGCGGGATACAGCGTGAAGCTAAAGAAGACGAAGAAGAGAACTGACTATACTCAGAAATGACTATACTCGATATATTTAAAGTTACCATTGTGCTCCATTTTATAAGAATATTACCATATGCGTCAGAAAGAAAGCGTAAATTATTCTATCTATTTAAAGATATCATAAAATATGATACCTAGTGATTTTTTTATTAATTACTTTGATCAATATTGTTTACTAATTTATTTTTTAACATTATCAGTTCTTACTATCACTTAGTCCTGGCCTACAAATATGACATAACAGAATGTGTCGGCCGTGCCTTTAATGTGATTGCTACTTAAAGTGATACAACGATTTGAGTGAGATTTGTGTGTAGGTGCATATAAAACAAATGATACATACAGTTGGTTAAAATTGTTGCAATTTAAAAAAAAAGTATAAAGCTAAGATTAGAAAATATCATCCATAGACTTAAAGCCATTAAATATTTATCAAAGTTTAAAACTAATATTACAAATATATTTAATAATTAAAACACCTATAACAATTATTTTGAGGACAGTCGTGGCGTAGAAACAACAATCGTGTGACTGTAAAAACCATGTGACAGGTTGTGGGTTCGATCCCTAGAGGAAATGAAATATTTAATATTTTTATTTCTTCGATCTTGTGTTCATGCAAACCGTCAAATTCCGCCACTCAACACGCAATACCTTCTGAATTCTGCGGAAAGTGAATAAAACTAAATATTATTATAACTAATACTAATATTATAACTAATAATAAAATAAAAACTAGGCCTACCCTGCTACATGCGACACACAGCGTGTAGCTAAAAATAAATCTTTTTATTGTAGTTCTCCTATCAAGGACATTAAATGCTATGAAAAATTTTGATTGTCATCGAATTCCTGAAACGAGTATAAATTTTGTGGCAAATTAATCGAAGAAAGTGAATTAAATTAATATTATTTTAAATTGCCGACTTAATCTCAGTAGTTTTACCGCGTAGACCTACCAGTAGGACTACTGTAAATTTCTTTCACAATAGACTAATCATACTAAGATTTCGCGGGTGTCATATTTGTCCCGATAACTAATTGTGTGGACTAAATATGGACTAATTTAATAAACAGTATATTATGTATATACTGTTTATTAAATTAGTACTTATTTAAACGAGTTATTCTCCACTTCAGAAAGCATATTGAAAGCTTAAAATATAAAAAAATATATAAATCCCACTAAATTAAAATTTTATGATTATTCGCTTAAAAAAAACCTTGCTTAAAACATTCCAACCGTGTGTACCAAGCGTCGGTGTTTTTAAACTAACTGATATCAAATTATGTACGCACTTGTCGTGTACAGCGTACAGTCGTACACGTTATCAGCAAATGAAATACTTGTACAATGCACGTAATAGTACAGATTAAATAGGATCGAGCCGCGGGCGGACTTTTGTAATGGCCTGCACTTGTCTATAATAGTATTAACATACTTACTATACAATAAATAACTTATGTTTTTATTTATTTTACATTAGATACCATTATTAAAAAAAAATTGCCTACTAAAATAAAAAAAAATTAAATAAAATTGCTCAAAATTCGTTTTGCTTTATGACATTACAGACATTTAAATGACTTTTTTATTATGGAGTTTACATTATATGTAATTTATACAAACGAAAATGTCCTTTACATAAGTAATAAATAATAATAATCAATAGTTGAGTAGTAAAGTTGTAACGCACTGAACGCGACTTTGTAGACTCAGTTATCGTCTAAAAAAATATTTTCCTTAATTATTGATTATTAAAAATTATATATATTATACATTATAATAAAAACACACAAAAAAATATTTGAATTATTTAATATTAAATACACAATCAATTGAATATGTACTTGTATGTTACAATTTCTAAAGTAGGACAATTCAGTAATAACATGACTGATCTAATTATTATACAATATTAGTCCGATACATATAATTGTTTAGTCATCTTAATATCTCTTTTGCGTAACTAAAATTATACATTATTTAATTAAAATATAAGTACTATAATTATTTACAGGCTATGTAGAATTGTGTAAAAACAAATTAGTTTAGTTCTTAGTACTTATCTATACATTAGAGCAAAAATGTATTTTTTTTGTTGTCACTTTAATTTAAAATCGACGTTTTATGTATGTCAGAATTATTTTTTAAAAGTTACGTTTTAGTTTATTTTTTTTACGTTTTTTTTAAAGAATATCACATCTTTTCCTAAAATATATGGAGTTGCCTCAAAATAGGTAAATTTAATTATTTTTTTAGCTTCACACTGTATCCTGCACATAGCTGGCCGGCAGAGAAAACCTGGTAATCTGGTGTTAAGTTAACTTATTCTGTTCCCATTAAGACAGTTCTGATCTTCCGATTTTCTCCAATTTCTGGAGGCATTGTGTTTTGAGTGGCGAAATCAACGCTACGATTTGCCTACTAGACGGAGGAAAATGACATTATTAAACATTTCATTTCCTCGAGTAGGAGTCGAACCCAAAAACTCGTCTAAGTCAAACACAAACATGTACAGTCACACTCTTACGCCCCTACGAGACGACTGGCGTCAAACATTTAAATGGGTGCCAATAATTCTAGTATAAGTTACATACATCAATGTCCTGTATAGAGTTATTTAACAAATAGTCATAGGAAATGGCACCAATATCAATTACATATCAAAAATAGCTATTGATACATACATAAATAAAACAAGGAAATCATTAAAAGACTAACACAGTTCCTTCCCATAGTATCATAGAAATAATAGATATCGTCGATTCGTTTCAGTTTCACCTTCGACAATTCGTACGCTGTTAACCCGAATATCTGGCGGTAGGTAGAACGCATTTCTCAAATGTATGAAATAAGCGGAGTGTCCGGAAACACGCGATACTTGCGCTAAAGAAAATGTCATATTATGCATTTTGTATATTTTTTCGTGACACCCACGCGGCTTCGCCCGCTTGGACGGATTTTTTATTTAATAAATATTATTTACGTGTATTTAGGGCAAATTAATTGATTATTTTAGTTTGGTTATCTGTATCGTATGAAATTATTAAAATATAGGTCGACGGTAAATTCCCATAAACATCGGTTCACCTGGTTCATCGGAGATTAGCCCTGACTAGCAAAAAGGCAGATAGAGAGACAAAAATATAAAAAATCTATTCACCCAGTCAAAATTTCTAAGGTAACAAACATAAAAAAATACAGTTTAATTGATAACCTCCTTTTCTTACAGAAGTCGGTTAAATAAAAATTAAAACCACATACAGAAACTTAAATTTTCTTCATATCTGTAATATATATATTAATTATATATTTAAGAATAAACTATACTGTCTTACACAAAAAACATATTATATAAACAAAATTAACCAAACATATTCGTGTCCATAAATCGTTGATTAAAAAAAATATAATTAAAACTAACCAACAGCTACATATCCGATACAATTTTAAAAAAGCACGTGTTGTCTCTGATTGCCCAATTTGAATGTAGCAATGTTTTAACTAAAGAGGTTCAGTTATTGGCTATTATCGTAACATGAACATCTAATATAATGCACCATAATTATTTATAGTGGAGCGATAGGTCAATTGGCTTATTCGGAAACCAATTTCAATGATAGGCACATAATTGTTTCACTTTTACTTTTTATATTATATGCCCGACACCACAACCTGTTCTTATGTGGATGCATAATATTTAATAACTCACTACAACATCTGAGTTACGTGTAATTTTTTAAACGTAAAAAATACTATGAGGCTATATAAGGGTTTGGAATTTGAGAAAGATAAAGGAAAGATGGTTGATCAAAATTTGTTAACTTGGTATTTTTTAGGATAAACAGCCCCCGAGGGGGTAAGGAAGTGGATGTATCTATACTTTCTTATATATCTATACTTACATCTTCTCTACATTTAAATGCAAAATGCATTAAATGTAATTAATGGCCTAAGATGCCATTGCTTAAATCTGCAAGTATCTGTTTTTTTTGATTAAACTTATTTTAAAGAATTATACATGATAGTAGAATAGATTACACTAGGGTTACCTAGAAGAATCCTGCCGCAAACACCTTTAATTAAATTTATGGTAATGCGTATTTAGTAAAAAATTGCACTCATTTGCTTTTTTTTTCAATCCCACATCGTTTGACAATATTGGATTACGATTTCTGCAAGCCACTGCAGTCACATTATAAGAAAAAAATCATAAATATTTTTAACATTTTTAAAGTGTTACTTACTCTACACGCAGGAAAGGATAACACTTATTTAGAAAATATATAAAAAATTGAACGTAGCGCGATTTGAACCAGGGCCGCTTGAAAACTGTCCAAAAAAATTATAGTTTTCTAAATTTGTGTTCGTTCTGTAAATAAGAATTTTCCACTAGTTACTTTTATTTATTATTAAATATAAAAAAGAAACTTATCATTATTCAATTCAATTAAAATAATATATTATTGTCGAATTAAACGTTGATAAATCTTGATCCTTTCTACGAACATTTAAGTGAAGTAATTATATAACAGATAAGCAAATCATTTCGTTGATCGATCTATTTGAACATGTTTATAAAATGAGATTGTCGCCTTTTACATATAGTCCTAGCACAAGTGTCCTAACTGAGAAAACAATATATCCTTACATTTAAAAAAATACCATTGTCTTTTAAATTTTATTACCTACATTGTAAATTAGATTTTAGTTTAAAATGAGTAATATATAGTATTATTTACAACTTATATTAAAGTATACTAATAAAATGTAAAAATACAAGAGATGTATACTCTAAACAAAAAAGTTTACTCTAATATTAAGCTATAATTAAAATTCAGGCCAGCCTGGCGCAGGGGCACAAGGATGTGACTGTAATGTGACAGTTGCGGGTTCGATCCCCAATCAAGGGAATGAATTTATCGATATTTTCATTTCTGCGCTCTGGCACCAATGCCTGGCGTTAAGTTCCACCGTTCAACACGCAACACCTCAAAAATTCGGCGGAAAGTGGGGAACGGAATGTCTCTCTGGCTACTCTAAATATATATTTACTGTATATATAATATATTTGCTCTAGATATGACTACTTGTACCGATAACCATATATATATTATAGTGCGTACGAAACCTTACATCACTGCCATCTAATAGATTCGTTGATTACAGTCTGTTTAACATCCGACGGAAGACGGTTGTTACAGGTTAATTTATTATAGTTTTCTTTCAATAAGATAACCATTAGTTGTATTTATAGGCAAGTCGATTGAGATTTATAGAGTAATGAAAGTGAGCATTTCTTTTTTTTTAAACACATCTTCGGTTAACGCCGCCCACCTAATTTTAAGAATCAAGACGTACCTGTTCTTACGGACCGGATGCAGCAAAAGAAAAATGGTTTTGTCACATGTAAATTAACTTTCTTTCATTAATCAAATAGTTTTAAAAATTTCTTCTAGATTTTATGATTTTATTTATATATTTTATTTTTTTAACATCGTAAGCAGAGGGAACTTAGTGTAGAGACGTCCGACGACGTAGAGACGTTCCCAACATAACGATGAATTTTCGAAGCATTGTGTGTTGAGTTTTTATGTAATACTTAATAAATTTTATCGAGAAGGCTAAACGCTTGATAGCATTTAACCTTTTTTTATTGGAGCAGCGTAGTGTGCTTTTCTTAATTCTCATTAAATACCAACGCGGGCGTTGCCATCCTTATTGTAATTAAAATTTTCAAATATAATTATTATACAGACCCAGTTACTAAATAATTTGAACGTTATTATTTGAAAAAAATATACAAAGAAATTATAAAAAACAGACAAATTATAATTGTCATTTTAATGTTGTTTTTTTTTTTGAATTAAAAATAATGCATGCCTGAGATTATTAAATACTGCGTATTTCAAATAAATTAAATATTTAAAATAATTTCAATTAAACTATAATCTCTCTATATAATCTAAATAATCATCTTAAATTAGAACATATCGTTCTCATTCATGTTTAATAGTTGTTTGTTGAGTTTAATGTAACTTTCATAATTATTGAAATTAACTACAATATTTTGAACTAAAAGTTGCCAAGTTGCTTAAATCGTATTTAATATTTATATTAGCATCTTTACTCAATCTTCCCAATCGTGTTTGTTTACACCTTTATTTCAACAACGTTAATTGTATTGCTCAAACATGTGGACAGAAGTGCTAACTTCTTAATGGCTTTTGCTAATCAAAAGGCGTAAACGTGGGTATTACTTAGGCAGGTTTTTTTTTCCATTTTGACACATCTACTACTCATGAGCGTAGGAATAGTTGAGGAGGCGAGTGGTCCGTGCCCACCCCAGAATAGTCTTGTACCCACCACAGAAATTTACTAACAAAAAATTTGTCCTGAAAAATAAAATAAAAAGTTTACACGAACATATCTTTTCAAAGCTAAAGTAATAGTAGAAAAACATCTCGGTAAGGAGGTATGTTTTTGCTGTGCCCTGATGATCACGATTGGCTCATATAAGTTAATATTTATTTTAAGTATGCATTTAGCTCATTTACTGAGAAATAATCATAACACTTGGTTATTACAATAATTAATATATATTGAGAAGATTTACAACAGTCTTGTACACATGTTACTTAGAAATATTAGTTAGATAGGCACTAGAAACAGAATCGCAAAATGTGAAATTTAAATATTTCAATTTTTATTTTCATATTATTAATTTTTATACATTTTATATGTTTTAATAAATGAAAGCAGCCATTTATTACAATGTCCTAATAACCTCATTCACACACTTAAATATTGCACCAATACAGAAACCATCACTGTGAAACAAAAAGAAAATTAAATTTAAATGTAATATATCCGCGTGATTGTAATATTTATTCATTTTGATGTATTAACTGTAGCGTTAAAAGGAGGTAAATAGAGAGGAGTCAGTGCTGAGTTACTCTGTTCAAAACAAAAACTATTATTACTTAGATCTCTTAGGAAGCAACAGAAACATAATAAATTATAATATTATCTTATTTAATATTTAAATGTATATTTACCGTTAACAATAGCTAGTATTGATTGTAACTTTAGCCTACCTAGCAGGGTGAGTAGAGAAAACTTGGGAACCTAGAGTTAGACAATAAGTTCCTCATTAAAAGACTAGAGTTCCACACTTTCCGCCGAATTCTTAAGGCATTGCATGTTGGGTGAACTTAACGCTGCGCAAAGCTTGATTTCCAGAGCAACGAAATGAAAATATTAATAAATATTATGATCACTTATGGCTGAAAATATTTCAGTAGTTATTGCTAATTTGTTAAATCGTTGTATCTTATATCTATTATAAAAGCACGTACATTATTATCATTGTTAAACAGAAATATGGATAAAAAACCGGTCAAGTGCAAGTCAAACTCGCACACCGAGGGTTCTGTACCAATTTCAGGTTAATGAGAAGTACAAATTAATATATTACTTAAAAGTTCCCAATTTAGAGCTTGCATACATTTTGTATGAAATAACCTACAAATGTAAGTTAGATATATATAAATTTTTCAAGTTATAAGTTATTACTTCTGCCAAATTTAATAAGAATAGGTGTAATTTTTTTTATTATTGTATTATTTTAATATTATAATATATTTTTTCTATCAATAACTTCAATTGTCTTTATAATTCTACAATTATGCTATCTGTATTGCGAAGTGTATATTTCGTAATACCGTTACTATCGATTGAATACAATAAACTATCCGGATGGAAGAAAAATCCAAAAAAATACTATAATATTACGAAACCATTATAAAAGTGTGTGAAAATATATAAGATTATAAGTCATGAATAGAATAAGAAATCTTAGTTTCCATTGATATAATCTACGTTATAAAACTAAACAAAGAATAATATCATGAGTACCTAAATAAAGATCAAGAAATAAAAAAAAATGAATTGTTAACGAGCAGTCAAACTAAAACCAGGTTAATAGGGTAAGGTATAAGTATAAGTTTACTCTCAAAAATACCCCCATTTAAGCAATCTTTGTATGGGAACTTATTAAGTGAAACAGAGGAAGTGCGAATGATATTCAATCTAAAACGATACAATCTACATTTGCGTTCCGCTCAACGCTACGTTATGTCACTGTGAAATTCGGTACGTATTAACTAATTATTTAACTCTTGACACCGGTGGCCGAATTGTTCATAGAATAAATAATAAACATAGTAAGATTCATTTGTATTTCTTGCTTTAAATATGTAAAGAAATATCCATCAGCCTAACTGAGGCAAGGATTCAAGTGAATAATCACTAACAATATATAAAATGATGAATATAAAATATAATAAAAATAGAGAAGAAATTCTCTATTTTTATTATATTTTCCAGTTGCAGTTCCATTAATTTATATTAGCAATATTTTCCTCAGTAAGGCGTAGAAACAATTTAAATGTATTCCCATCACGTGAAAATGTTTATTTTCTTTTTTTCTGTCTAGTTAGACTGAGCGTGACGCCATGAGCTGAGTCTACCGTAAAATTCCATTCCTTTACTTCTTTAAGATGAGAGAAAAATTGAAAACAAGTTGCTACCGGTTACCATATATATGGAAACAAAGTACATAGATAAACATACAGGGAATATAACAGTAATGTAAAAAAAATAAAACGTCAGTCTTTTTGTTGACAAAAAATGACAAAGATACCACTTCTATTAAAGTCATGCATATTGATAAATTTGTATTGATGTATTGTGACGGCTAAGATACGAACGATAGTGAATAAGATGACGTATTGCGTGATGAATGAAGTGCAATCAGTTCGAATATGGACAGGTATTCGCAAACCGGCCTCAAACCACAGACGTGCAGCCCAATGCTTTGTGGGTCACTTCACATATATTAAGAATTTATTTTTACTATATTACGCTCATATAAGAGAAAGACATCGCTAGATTATATGTTATGTTATTACAGTGTATATATTCAATTATATTTTCGATCGAAATATGTTTGCTTATTATGGATAAGGTATAGGTATAAAGAGTTAGTAGTAAATATTATTACTTAATTATCCTTTTCATGATTGTTTGATACAAAATAAAAATAACTTGCTGACAAAATTTATATAATTTTTCGGTATGGAACGAAAACTGTCATTTTCCGGATTGCATGTTATATTTAGTTACAAATACTTTGACATTTATAGTAAGGGCAATTTTGGTATCAAATATGACATAATATTACAAGTTTAAGTAATACTGGTATCGCGTAATAAATACCTACTTATAGTAGATATACTTAGTCCACAATATCATAAATCAGTTCTGTTCCCACAAATAAATCACCGGTCAAACTCTAATGGGCACACAAATAGACTCACGTTGTTTGCCATTAACCTCTAATTTGCTGGAACAAACATACTGTGATGTGTATTGATGAGGATCTCGCCATGGTCATAGGATGTAGAACAATCGTGAAGTCATTTCATAATAATAAAGGCTGATATATATGAAGAACGATCTCACAAACCATTTGTATAGGCACATTTCATTGCAGGCGGACTCGACTGTTTAATTTATATATTAAAATTTCAATCTATCAAACACATCTACATATTTTTAAATTTGCTATAATAACTGAATATTGTTAAAACTAAATCATATTGTTATTGTTTTATTTAAATGTAGGTTTATAATACTAAATCTACTATGATATTCACAATCGTTATTTTACTCATTGGAATTTTTAAGGAAATCGGTTTTTACTATTTATTTAAACTTTTTTATGTGCTTCTGTCTAACGACTATTCCGACTTTCTGTCGACATGTTTCTTGTCGAAAACCCCCACGTGACCCATCACATTGCTGGTTTTCCAATCCATAGAAGAAATGATTACAGCACATTTTGCAACTAGGCTACTACCTTTTCTAAGCAACGAGAGTAATTATTAATAAACATAATTCTTATCATGTAAAGATCTCATTCCTTGTATTATGAAGTCGATTATTCAATAAACAAAAATGACATTCATTTCCTGCCGCAGTCCTCGGTGTAAGTCTGGCCGTACAATGTGTGCTTCATTACATAAACCCTGTATTGTGTCAGCGACAACGCCACGCTATCTCGTAATTAATCTAAGATCCAGATCGACAGTGCGTGTGCGCATGTACCAATTAGACGCACTATAAGAAATATAGTTTACTATAGGCTAGCTTCGTCGCTTACGAATATTTACATACGCTTAATTTACAACTTATTATGTCGAATATTAGAAAAAAAAATATGCTGTAGATAATCCTTTTTTAGTAGTTTTCAGAAAAATATTACTACAAATAACTCTGAAATCAATAAATAAATAAATAAAATAAATAAATCAGCTTCACGTTGTATCCCGCACACAGCAGGGTAGGCAGAGGGAACCTAGTGTGAAGACACTCCGTTCCCCACTTTTCGCCAAATTTTGGAGGCATTGCGTGTTGAGTGGCAGAACTCAACGCCGCAACTCTGAAATGAACTACTCCTAAATTAAATTAAAGCATTTAAAACAAGAATACTAGTATTCTTAAACAAATAATCTCATATTGCAATAAAATAAATTATTTGCACTCTAAGTAATAAATAGGTATCACTCGAATGTAAGACGTATTTGATTAATTCAGTCGTATAGATTCTCAATAGCGCACTTAATAACACGGAAAAAGCATCATTTAACACTATATTGAGCGTGTCAATAGTAAAATTGCAAAATTTTGCATAATTATATCGGTTATTCACGCCTGAGCAAGGCACGGCTGGCCACTTTGAAGTGATTGCTTCCTTATGTATTTAATTATGCTAAACATACATATGTACATACATACATATATAAATATTAGTTATAAAGTTTTATTTAGATTATATTTTAAAAATATTAAATATTTTTATGTGAATTTTATGATTTTGTAATTTTAATGTATATATGTTGGTTGTTGGAGTAACATTTTAACATATGATAACCCTAAAAAGTTACTATGTTATAACTAGTGTTAAGCATTTTTCTAAAAAAAATAGTTATATAACTCAAAATAATAAAAATTAATTACATAAAAAGTTAGCAAAAGCTTAAAACAAATTTAAATTTATTTCTCTGAAAGTTTAGAAAAAAAAAGTATTTCTAAACTATCAGAGAAATAAAGAGTAGATACTAATTATGTTAAAGAAACAGCATGAAATGGAAGTCATAAATATTTCCATCAGTTTTTAATATCAGTCATTTAATAAAAAATTACATATCTTCGCGAAATAAATAAGTATTTAAGAAATAATTATATAATAAGAGATAGATAATAAATGAATTAAATTAGAGACGAATTAACCTATGACATGTGGACACTTATAGACGGCTCAGCCCAAGTGAAATGTAGTCACGATACTATCGAGTAATTAATGCTGATTAGAATAAATCGATATGCTATTAGTTAATAAAACTCTCGAAACATTTAACGGTAATCATTTACAGCGTCGATATTTAGAAATTACATCTGAATAGTGAATAAAACAACCATGCAAGGGTTAAATCTTAAATTTTGTTTTAGAAGTTAATACTTTTAGAAAATAAATAGAATATGTCAAAGTACATTTAGATCGTATTTCGTCGTTTACACCGATTGTAGTTGAAATGTCACTTTTTTTTTAATTACTTATTTTTCAGTCGGAGATCTGGTTAAGTAAAGTGTGATGTTAATTTTCTAAATATTTAATATGTATTAATATATATATCTATTACATTTAATACAACCAAAAAATAGCAAGTATTAAATTAAATAGGCGTTCCACATAAAAGTTAATATCGAACATATTTAACCAAAATTACCCACTTTCTCCAAGACCTAATAGTTAAACGCGTAGCCTTATTTAGCCCTCCACATGGTCAAATGGCCCATTGTCACGTTGGCGATGTAAAATATGTTAAGAGTAAAAGTAGATGTTCCTATATATTATATATAAAATATTTAAACCTTCACCCAAAGAAAATAAAGCCTATTATGCGCGTAAAATCTATCAGAATTATATCACAATTTAGTCGACTAAGACTGGTTACTGACTGAACATTTAGCTACTGTTAGTAATAGGTAAATTATTATATGAATCATAATTTTGCTTTATGTCAGATTATTATATTAGTTAATAATATTATTATAAGATTCTGCATCTCTTAAATGATATTTTATATAACCGTAGAGGTATTGGTGACGCTGGCTGTGGTACAAATAGAAACGCTTTTACAACTTAAATTTTGAGCGCCATAATATTACTTGATATTTTCTGTTTAAGAATTCTATGTATATTTTTTATATATAAAAAATAAATATATATCTATCAATCTGTAAACATTCAGCCTAATACTCAAACGAGTATATTTTCCCGTGATAGCCGGCTTACGGAATGCAAACAGGAAGGGGTCGGTTTCGTACGCCTTTGTTTTGTTTTGGAAAACGTTATTGTTGCTTTTAATTAGCGTTACTTATTGGCAATTGTTGCATAATAACGCTATTATATAGAAAATCAACAGTACATAGTAAATAATGTAAACAATTAGTGATTATGATAATAATCAGCATATTACAAGAAAACATGTGTAAGATATCAGAGTTTATGCTCTTGTTTTGTACTGTAATAATTACTTTGAAATTACACTAAATCTAGCTTTTATCTGCTAAATTATCTTTTAACATATATATTTATTTGTTTTATTATATAAAACAAATAAATATATATTTATTTGTATAACATATATATTTATTTATATTTTTACTAGCCAACTGAAAACTTTCTAAGATAACGGATAACTGATAAAAGCTGCAGATAGTCAGTAACAGATGGTGGTGATGGTGGTGGTGGCTATGCACCATTTTACGTATACCGTGTCTACTATCAACCTTACATGCCTTATAGGCAATTCTTACATTTAAATATTTCCAAAAGCACTTCCTCCTTTTTTTCAAACACTTATATTTCTTTTCTTTCTTTACAAAAATGTGGATCTCTTATTCAAGGATTTTATTACCCAAGTTAACTTCTCACAACCTACATATAAATAGCGTCAACAGTTACAAATTTGAAGTAAATACCCGTTAGTCGGTGACTGTCCTTTTTAGTAAGGTTATTTAGTGGAAGCAATACGGACACTACAGCGTTATCCCAGAATGAAAGCAATAAAAGCGAATTATGCGATTGTTACGCAATATTTGCAACACTGTTGTGTGTCAGTGCGTGGGCTGTTTTACAGTACATTTAATGGTACGGCGTTTCAGCGGTCGTTAACGTCGTTGACACGTTAAAATCTCTAATGACCTTTTTAAGTGACGATTTGATTGAGCTGTGATTAAACGTTATACAGATATAATGTCTGTAAGGTACAGATAGCTAAAGTATAGCAAAAAATATAATATCTTTTTTTAGGCCGCCGTGGCGCAGGGATACAAGCGTGCGACTGTGAATTCCACGATTGTGGGCTTGAATCTCTTCTCGGAGAATGAAATATTTGATATTTCCATTCCCCCCCCCCCCCTCCTTTTTAATGAGGCAAAGTGTGACCTTGAGTTCCGCCACTCAACACGCTATGCCTCAAAAATTCTGCGGAAAGTGGAGAAAATAAATGTCTTTACAGCTAAAAGTGAAGATAAAAAAAATACATTGTTGTGGCTATCATTGTGCAGGGGGATCATGTATAACTAAAAACGCATGATTGGTGATGCGATCTTGACTCAGATAAAAAGCGCAACGTTACATATCGCCTACTCTACAGACAATTTTTAGAATTGTCTCTGATGTCTAGGGAAGAATTTTGACATTAGATGTTCAAAAAAATGTAAAAATAGAAATAAATTATAACTAGATAGCTTCTACGTATATATTTAAGTATTTCATAGTATTAAGTAAGATTTTTGGAATCGATATTTACAAATTGGCTAAGTTTTCAAGTCGAATCAATAAACAGAATAGTTTATTACCACCGAGTGCGACTTCATGTGTGGCCGCGAGCCCGCGCTCCGTCAAGTTAGCATTTAGCGACCGGCTAAAGCACGCACGAACTGTATTTTCATATTATAATAATGGTCCATTCTAAAACATTTTCAAGAGGTTTTTATTATATTTACAAAAAACCTAAATAAAATAACATTTTGTTTTGAAAAAATCCGATGCACATTCTCTATTCACTTAAATAATTTTAGCCATAAATGTTAAGAATAGCATAATTGAAAGCTTAATATAATAAATTACATAGAACCTTACACAGCTCACATGTATGAAATATAAATGGATTTTGTTAATAAAATTAGAATATGCAGTCTGGCACTCTCCGTCGCGACAAGTTGTCTATTATGATAACAAAGTTATAAATCCCGCGAGCTTTTTGTATAATAAATTATAAGTTCATAATTTAATCCACGTCAGAAATTATTATTTTTGTCTGAACTTCTTAGACATTGTGTAAATTTTATGTCTTTCTTGATATCATTTAATATATAACGTAATGTAACATTTACTTTAAATTTTAAATTTAAAATCTCTCAATTTTTCCCAAATATTAATATATTTACGGATTAAACCAGTTGAGGTCAAATAGTCCTTTCACTGGTTAATCTTTGCTACTTTTCATCACTCGACTAGCCGCCATAATGTGACACACACGAATATAAACTTTAGCCTTTTCTCATGCGATGAAAGATGATGAAGATGATGTAATGAAAGAAAATGATCCCAATAAGTATCTTTTCTTTAATTTAGTTTTTGTTTTTTAGTTTAGTTTTTGCTTTTAAAAAATTATACACTAAACATAAACTTGCCAACCATTTTATTTTCTTCTTTATATGAACAATGAACCTTAAATATTATTATTGAGAACAATTTTTCAAAACTAAACCCACGTAGAAAATGTGTTTCCTATAAATAGTTCAGTAATGTGAGAATATTAGCGTATTGTGTTAAAGTTTGCTAAAAATTATTTGAATAGAATTTACATAACGCAATTGTAACAAAAGGCAATTTGCTAGAGAATTTTTATTAGTTTTTTAACCCACTCGTGGTACAGCTTAGTGTTGAGTGTAACATTTACTTTGCTTTAGAAGAAATATTTGTTAAGGAATATTGACGTTATTTTTCTTTCTTTCGTTTTGAAACACTGAACTTAAATTTTAGACTAAACAAAGTAGGTTATTCAATAAAGTAACATTTATTGAATTTTATTCTTAATGAGTTAGTGATTTAAAATATATGATAATGGCGAAAATCATAGACCTTATTAATAATTTTGCTTACCTTATTAATAAGTTTAAAATTCTGAAATTTTTGATTTAATTTTAAGTTTTTCATAAATAAATGACAATTAAAAAAACTCTAGATACCTTTACGTATGATCTCTGCTTGAAAATAGGAGATTCACTTAATAAACAAAAAAAGGTTGATTTCTTTTTACTTCACTTTGTATCCCACATGCAACAGGGAAGGCAGTGGGAACCTAATGATAAGCTATTGCTATCTGTTGGATATTAAAACCCGATGCCTTATAAAATATATATAATAATCAAACATATACAACTATAGCAAATGTCGTAGGTATATTTTTATAAACTTATATAATCTTATATACATAAAATATTTTTATGTTACAAATAATTCTATGTCCCAAAGCCTAAAAAGTGATGTAGTTTCATATATCATTTGTTAACAACATACAATCGTATGAAGGCTACAATAAAAAAGCGTTTAGTTGCTCTCTACGACTAATTACTGGAGATTTACTTACGTCGTTAGTGAACACGCCTCCTGACACCCCCTGGGGCCCGTTGTACGGTAATCAAGGTATCTGGTTAATAAAAACGACATTCATCACGCCACGAATGCTATTAAGACATAAATGACTTCATAACTTATCTAGAATATTTTTTCTTAAACAAAATATTTCATGATATAGAATACTGATTACTTATATTTTATTTAAATAAATTATTTTTTAAATCAATTTACATGAGTATCCGTTTTATCATTTTTTTTCAGCTTCGCGATGTACCCCGCAAGTAGGTAGAGAGAACCCAGTGTTGAGACACCCCGCCTCCCACATTGGTGTTGAGTGGTGGAATTCAACGCCGCGCTTTGCCTCGACGCCGGAGGAAAAAAATTAAAATTTAAATATTTCCTTTCCTAGAGTAAAAATCGAGCCCACAACTATCTTCAAATCATAGCATTTTTTTCACTCAAAAACTAACTTGTTACCGCAACCAATTACATGACAGCCTTCTAATTATATTTCTCAAAGTAACAGTTACCGTAATATAAATTTAATTTAAATACAATAATAAAAGTAAAATTTCGTTAAAATAAAATGTTTTAGCTTCCGAGTTTAATGTGAACGTTTTCTAACCGGGCCGGCCGCGCCGAGCTTTTTAATTACGTATTGTTATTACAGGCAATTAGCTGCGATGCACCAGCAACAAAGAGAGGAGATACCATCTAGCGGTAATGGGAGGGCGTCGCAATTTCACATAAATTGTTGACACCAATGTGTTACTATTGTTGCGGATCCCTTCATATTGAGACAGATTTTGTAGAGATAGCAAAATAATTATTAGGTACATTTTCTTTGACTTCCCTTCTTGCTCAGCTTACTGTAAATATTTAAAAAAAAAGGACAAGCGCGAGTCGGGCTCGCCCACTGAGGGCTTCCTACAAAAATTAGAGGTCTCGAGCTTTTTCTGAAATTGAAGTTTAGTTTCGTCATGTCATCTAATACTTCACTTGAACTAGTGGCTTTAATACCAAATTACCCTTATAAGGCTATTATTTTTTTGGATTTAACCACGAATGTATAATTTTCTGATTTTTTTTCCTGAACTAGTACTACCTCTAGATACTAACTACCAAATTTAATAATTCTAGGTGAACATGAAGTACCCTATTAATTTTGATGTCCTTGATAGTGGCGAAATACGCATTTTTGCAATATAAAGGGCCGTATCTTTGTTTTAAGTAAATGTAGAAATTCTATATTTTTCAGGTAATCAGGTAATCTCTTGACAGACAGATAGACAGACAGACGGACGGACGGACAGCAATCTTACAACGATTCCTACTTTCCTTAAAATGTACGGAACCCTAAAAATGTCTATTTGCCTAAACATGAAGTACAAAAAAATTTAAAAATAGCTATTTACAAATTGGACTCTAAAATTGTATCTCTTAATATAGACTCAAAAAAACACTTTAATTAAATTAAAACGTGCTCATCAATAAATAATTAAAATAGAGAAAAATAATTGCGTGATAGATAGCAACAATACAATAATATTTCTATATAAAATCATACAACTATTTGTAATAAACGAATTATTTTTCCGACCGTACTCCTAGTCTTCCGGTACATTGCACAACCCACCACAAACGCTCCGTTTTCACTAGAAAGCTGGATTCGATATGTGTAACACTAGAAGCCGATGGGAAATGGTCGCAATATTCCTTTTTGCTATAATACGATACACTTCACGCATAGTGGTTCACTCACTTGCCTAGTCTTTCACGCCCTTTCGCTGAATACATTTTATTTTACTAATAAATATATTTTATTTTAGTTTCGCAGATCTCGATATAACGTAGTAGAGCAGCGTCTAACTGTAAACGCAATGGTTGCGAGTTCTATTCCCACTTAAAGAAAAATTCGACAATCTATGCAATGTGTCAAACATCGAATGGAATGGAATGTCTCGACACTAGGTTCCCTGTACCTACCGTGCCGTGGGGGATAAAATGTGAAAGTGCTCTTTATACATCTCCCACATGTGACATGGTTACCAGAGATCCCAATGCTACGCCTGCTAATACACTCCGTATTCTACCTTTCACCTACATTCAAGGCATTGCAGGTTGAGTGGTAATTGAACACACAGTCTAACACTAAGTTCATAAATGTCTTAACACTACGTTCCCTCTGCCTATCTGCACTATACTGGGTACAGGGTAAACTGAAAATAAATTAAATATATATTGGTATTTCTGATGTCATGCCAGAAATATTTACTTAAATTTATATTTCCATTTCTTCGCTCTGGCGTCGAGGTTAAACTCGGCGTTGAGTTCTATTACTTAACACGTAATGCCTCGAGAATTCGGCAGAGGGTGGGGAGTGGAGTGTCTTAACACTAGGTTCCCTGTGCCTACCCTGCTGTGTGCCGGATATAGCGTGAAGCTATAAAAAAAATTCTGATGAATTAAGGCTAGATATAGAAAGGTTTAACTAAAACAAGTTCAATATTTGTACATGCTGACTTGGGTATTTAATTTTATGTAAATAAATAAATAAAATTAAATTAGCTTCACGCTATATCCCGCACACAGCAGGGTAGGCAGAGGGAACCTAGTGTTAAGACACTCCGTTCCCCACTTTCTGCCGAATTCTGGAGGCATTGCGTGTTGAGTGGCAGAACTCAACGCCGCGCTTAACCTCGACACCAGAGCGAAGAAATGGAAATATAAATTTAAGTAAATATTTCATCTCCTCGAGTGGGGATCGAACCCACAACCAGTCGGTTTTGC